>JASDQU010437935.1:26241-55125 GCA_032191745.1 Picea mariana | reverse complement strand
AACACAGGAAAATCTAGAGCCATCTCCCTTCAATGGTGAAAACTTTTGAGACCAATGGTGCATACATAGAGAGAGCCACGACTTATTCGCGGAAAGGTAAGAAATCCCGTAACAGAAGGGCTATAACAGAAGAGAGAGTCTCCAACTTGACCAATAATGATACTTAACACATGTAAGGGATAACCCTCGTGGTTCTCAATCAAACAACCTCAACGATGAAGTGAAGACAGGGTAGAGAAGGAACAAAATAACCCACTGTGTAACCTTTAGTGGTGGAAACAAACCAATGCTTAAGACACAGTGACATAGATATCTTCAAAACATTAAACCCCATAAAATCCAAAGACTAGACATAGTGATATGAATGTGTGAGGACAGTCAGCAACCCCAGACCAAAAAAAAACCCTCCAACTAAACCAGCAAGGGTAACATAGAGCCCTTATGGATGCTAACACCCAGGAGGACCAATAACACTATGAATTCAATATTATTGCAGAAAGAACAATCAACTCTTCATTCCAAAATCACAATTTTACACAGTTGCAATACTTAAGGAAAGAACAAACCAATACACCCAAGCCAATAATCATTTCATGACCAGAGAAGACTCATGAATGGCCAAAACAATACATACCTGTAATCAAACGCCTTAAAACACGAGCTAGCCGAGTAGTTCCTCTCTGCTAAGAAATTGAAGCATAACCACAACAAGGTTGAACAATAGCCCAAATAGGGTGGCCGCCAACGAAATGAGTAAGGGTGACGTGTAGTAAATGCATGTTGCCTCCACCCACAGTCAATTTAATTCAATAGTACACCCCAACCATTAATCTACCAAAAATTCATTTAAAACATGCCTTGGAAATTGCATCAAATGTGCCACGCACATCATACCTTCCATTTCCAACTGACCATATTACATATCAAATATATAATCCAATTTAGTGACTATATATCAGAACATCACTAATAGCACAATCCATATCAACTTATTCCATAACATAATCACCATTGCATATTAACCATATAACTCAATCAAATCGCATAACCATTTACTTGCTAGCTAGGATTTAACCATAGTCATTTTAATCTTTCATGCATGTAGTATAGCATATAGCATAGTTCACATTCTAGCTTTTGCATTTGTTGCATGGCTTTCACTTCTTTCTAACTGATTTTTATGTATTTTTACTAACATGTCTATTGTGCAGGTGTCCCAAGAACATATAGAAATGGTATCAACGAATAGAATAGGTTGTAATAACATAAAGAAACAATACTTTATAAGCCCAATCTATAATATCCCCCGATAGAGCCCCAGTTGTAAGTATGAATTATAAACATGTTTGTTAGGCTGGTGATCCGAGTTATAATAAGCTAGGAGGCTTATGTGATGATTAGGCCAAGAGCCTGATATTTGGTTTGTATATGTAATTATGTAGATCATTAATATAAATATAAACATTGTTGCAAGTAGACCAACCATGAAGAAGAGTTATGGGGGAGTAAGCTCCATAAGGTAGGGTAAGGAAAGGGGGGCTAAGTATTTGGGCCTAGGGGATAAGCTAGGGGGCTTACCTCTAGAGGAATAATATTTTAATATTATTTCTTTTTCTTGTTATTTTCAATCATACTTGGATGTAGCTAAGTCAAAGACTAGTTATCAGACATGTGAGCAACTCTCCCAGGTGAGAGAGTCTGCTAGGAAGTCAGTTCTCCTGGAAGGGTGTCTCTTAACAACCACAGTACTTTGATACTTCTGGTCCAGCCTGTTGTTCAATCCCAAGGTAAGGGAGGTGTACTGGCCGATGGACTTGTATTAGTGAAGGTGTATCCTCCTAGGGTGGAGCAGGTGTGTGGGGAATGAGGGTCTGTGTGTTGTGGGTGTAAGTGGATCCTGGGATAAAAGATCCTTCGTGTTTCTTTGTGCCACTTCCTTTTTGTCCTTTTCAAGACTAGAATTCCCTTTCCCGATGGAGTTTAGTCCCAACTAGAGGGTTACCTACTAATGAGAATGATGAGCAGTGCAGTCTAAGGCTAGGAGGTTCCTGGAAGGTCTGCACGTAGTTGGTGGATTTACTCCAGATAAAAGATAAGTATCATTATGTGTTTAATTATTTATTTTATGCATGTTGTTGTGATGATGTATTTCTTATGTATTCCATTGCTTGTATTAATTTCTATTAATTCTATTTAATTTTGTATGATAGCAATAACTCTATTTTAGTTGTGTTAAGTTCATTAAAATGCATATATTTTATATAAGCTGTAAATTCTGCATGGTAGAATTACCCGGTCTTCAAATGGCTAGGGATGTTACAATATGGTATCAGAGCCATAGTTTCAATGTTGATCAATAATGGGCTATATAAGTGGTCTTTGGACGCAAGGTTTCAAGAGGAAATTGTCTCTGCAGGACCAATTTCGAACCTTAGAATGCTTCTGAGTGCCAAGGGGTGACTTGGTCATGTTACGAAGCTCATGAGGAGTAGAAGTAGAATAAAACTACAGCCAGCATGGTATTTGACCATAGAGAGAGAGAGAACTCAACACTTGGGGTGTTGGAGCCATAGGATCTATCGGGAGAAAGAGAATCCTTCACGATCTTTAGATCTGGTAGTGTTACGAGGCAATTAGCCGTTAATTCCTTTGGAAATCCAAAGAGTAACACAGTTTGTTCTGCACCGTAGGATCTATTTGGAAGGAAGGGAAATCCCTTACGATCGTCAGATCTAGGGAAGGTGCAGAGGAGTTAAACCAAAATCCCTTCAGACTTCATGACTTCAGTGAAGTCTGATGCCAGAAAAAAGAGAAGGGCTGAAGCTTGAAGTTCTGAAATGGATATACACCGTAGATATGGAGAGGAGAGATTGATAGTTGGATTGATCAATGTCAAAAAGTCAAACACAATAGTGAAGGGAAAAATCTCTCAAAGAGTCAAAGTGGTGAGTCATGATGACGTCACCTAGAGGTGACATGACACATGGGATGTGTGCCACGTGTTAGTGGGTTTAGAACCCGTGGAAGATTGAAATGGCATTTGCAACGTGACGAGTGTCACCCATTTGAATGGGCCACGTAGCAGTCACTAGTATTCCACCATGTGGCATCCTTTATGAGCATGTCTAGTGGGGCCAAGGTTACATAACGTAGTTAAAGGTCGGAGGACCCACACTAGCGTTCTTCAAGATACATAAAGATCAACGACCAGAAGGCATTGCGAGGACCCAAGTTGCACGAAAGTTAATTATCCAAGGTGGTCCTGCAATCCAAACTGTGGTTTCACCAAGGGGTTACGTGTCAGCATCCAAAGAATTACAGGATCAAAGGAGGGTTACTCCAAACCACCGTTCCATGCCCCTGCAATTGGAAAACATTAAGTGATGTGACATAATGACGCCACCAAAAGTGATTGGGAATGTTTGGAGATTAACAGTTCGGATGTGCGAATGTGAAATCCTTTGAAATCCCGAAGCTTCGAGGTTCCGGAACTTAGATGCCTGAGGTTCCATAGTGACTGTAAGCCATCGGATTTTGAGTAGATGTTGACAAATGATCTTCCCTAATTTGTGAGTTCGGTAATCTGGAACTTTGAGAGATTGTTTTGTGGTGCTTTGAAAATTTTCTAAAGACGAAGACCTGACTAAGCATCTAGTGATCTAGCGCTTGTTCACGACCCATTATCACATGGATTGGGGACTGAGACAAAGGAGCTAGTGCCCGAAAATGATTACAGATCATACAATAGCTTAGAAAGAAAATGAAATCTGAATGTTTTCTTAAATCATATTGGTTTGAATGCGTAAACTAGTGAAGTATTGAATAAGTTTCAATTGTTTCTCTTCTTTGAGTTTTTGAGTGCAAGCACTGAACATTGTCTGGAAGGAGTGCGTTGAGAGAGGTAAGTTAACCTCATAGATGCTCAGGAGAGATAACATAGAACCTTCATCAACATAAGTGCAAGGAGCGCACAGGAATAACTCTGTGTTGAGTTCAGAGAGAGATAGAGTCACTGAGAAATATGTAGGGCTCTGCTAGGTGGGTATTGAGCGAGTGCAAATGTGAATAGAGAGAAATCTTTGTCGAGTTCAGGGAGAAGAGTATAGGAGGAAGATACTCCTAGATCTATTTAACACTCTATAGAAAATGCTCAGCAAGGTGTTCTTAGATAAGAAGGATTCCAGGAGGGCACAAAGTTTTCCTTTGAAAGGAAACAGAAGGGTCAAGACCCTTAGGAGACTGAGCAAACTGAAAATATCAGAAGAGATAACGTAATGGGAAAATACTCATTCTAAGTCCTAAATATCAGAAGAGATAATTCTTATGAGAGCGAAGATGAGATCCAAGAGGTGGACTCGCAGGTCAAAGGACGAAGCCTTTGAACACTAACAAAATATTCCAAGGCAGAAGAAGTCAAAATATCAGGAGGAGGAGAGACAACAACCATCAGATCAGTTGTGAGAAGAAGCATGGAATGTTAGATCAACATCCAGTAGAACAAAGGAAGTGCAGAGGAGAGGAACAAATCCCATTCGTTGGGTCTGATCCCGAAGGAATAGCAACCATTGGATTTAGAGGTAAGAGCATGAGACTTAACCCTTGTGTGCGCAGGAGAGTGGACTTGCTAAAGTTCTGAAGTCCAGAAGTGACTTGGGACCACCATAGTCAAGGAGGACAGTTGGCATAAGATCCAAAACTTTAGAAGTTTGTGGACAAGGAGGAGGAGAAATAGCCGAAGTAAATCTTGGTCATTGATCTAAAAGTGGAAGCGTGGTGCCAGATATGGAACTCCGGGTATGGAGCACTCCGAAGGAAAGCAGAGGGTGAAAGAGTCAAATTCATGAAGGAAATATAGATCGTTGATCGAGGAGGAGGTTGAAGGACCGTTGATCTGGTATTGGTCGAAAAGAGACAAAATTTAGAAGATAATCAATGGCGTTTATTTGGAGAGTGCATGTGGCAGAAGATCTGTCACTCCAGAGAATTCACTTTGGAGATTTATGTGTTTGAAGGCGTGAGAAATCTCGAAGGCCAGAGAGACAAAGTTCATCAAAACCATATTATTGTTGATTACTGGTGTCAACAGATATTCCACTCTCAAAGATTGTCATACGGGGAAAAGTAGATAGTTGAGAATTGAAACCTCTAAGGGTCGGAGAGATGGAATCAACCATAGTCGTTGATTTGGAAGGGAGCTACGTGTTGACAAATCATGTAGATCTGGGATCACGTGTGGAAGGAGGATAGATAGCAACTGTTGATCATAGATCATCACCATGGCATTGGAGATCGACAAACGAGTTGGATTTCGGGGCTAGAACTTGCTTGAATGTTAAAAATATGAGAGCGGGCCACAATTTAAACCACAGTTTTAAAAAAATGATATGTGGAAGATGGAGGAGAATTGCGGGATGAAAAGTAGGTTGGTCTAAAACCACTCTTTCATGCACCTGCAATCACACAATCACATGAGGTCATAGCCCACGGTCTTATGAAGGAAAGGGATAGTGGAAAAAAGGGGCTAGCGCCTAAAACTTGGAGTTTTGGAAGTGCGTAGGAATAGCCCGTGGATCTGTCAGGACCTGCACATAGAAGTAAAGGGGACCTATGTAATATTAATAGGGATCTGACAAAGGCCCAAAGAGTCAATTTGACTAAGCATTTGGAAAGACCCTTTGACTAGGAGGTCAACAAACCCCACTCAGGTAGGGGCACTACATCGAAAGTGCTCAGGACAGAAATAGTCATGTACAGTGACTACAATGAGAGAACAAGAAGATTCAGGAACCTAGGAATAATTCAAGACTTTTAGGTTCAGCAAGGAAAAGTTGCACATGGTCAGGAAGTTGTTGCAATTTCTGTGGAAGCTATTATGATTAGGGTTGTTTGGGTTAGCTAGAGGAAAGAATGTTTGCGTGTTTACAAAGTGTTGTTGGTGATGTTTTTGCATGAGGAGGGAAGCAACATAGTGCTGAAGTGATGGTTATAAGTTGGATAAAATAAGCATGAAAACTTCTACTACTATTAGAATTTTAGGTAGCATAAAATTTATTAATGGAAGTCATGCAGGTATGAATTTTTATTACTCTTTTTGCATAACTGTTGAAAGGAAATTTTGGTAAGAATTTCCTAAGCCAGAGTTATTTTATAAAATCATAGGGTTATATTATTGAATGCATACCACTGGATGTGGTAAAGGCTGAAGGCCTGTATTAATTCAATTTTTTTTATCTTTTGAATGCACACACTGACATAGTAGAATGTCATGTTTATTTGGTTATGGGGTAATAACCAAAGAAGTAAAAGATAAGAACTTGTTATAAGAATGAATACCGGTAAGATAGTCATGTATGATAGCGGGATATGGTTGGATATGGAAAAGTACATATGTGGAAAGGTTATGAGCCACACAGGTACTAAAATATTCCTACCTTTAAATAAAACTGGGACTACAACCTTTTTTCTAACACTAATGAACACCACAAAATTATATTCTTGGTGTAGTGTTCAGGTCGAAAAGGAAGGCATCCAATTAATTGGGAAGACAATAGGAAGTGTGTGGAGAATGTGTCAACACATTGGCCAGAATTCCAACTCATGGATGGTGAGAAACATGACTGAGATAAAGAGCATTATGTAAATCAATACAAGGGTGCATTGAATAAATAGGCATTGAGAGTTGTAGTCATGTCTAGTAAGGGGCATAGTTGCACTCATACATAGTGGAATTGGATACTTAAATGCACTTTTCTGAATGCATTTTGTGAGTGCAAGTATATAAGTTTTTGGCATGGAAATAATTATACTAATGGCTGAAATGTTGCTAACTCATGAAGTTGAGAACATTTCAGGAACTGTTAAACATTGCAATAGGAAAGTTGCAAACCAGGTAGTCACAAGAATAGAGACTACATAGAATTTTATGTTCAAAAAAATGAAATAATAAACTTATTGTTATTAATTATGAAAATGCATATGCATAGAATGATGAGTCATTCTATTTGGTTAAATTGTTTGGTAATTGTGATTGAGTTTCTAGATGCAAGCAATTTTTAGATCATTACATAAGGTGATGTACATGTTGAATTATGATGTATATAAAATACTGACAATTTGTTGGCAGTATGCAAGATGAAGTCTTGTAGGAAATCGCTATGCAGTTTGGTGCCTGTGGAAAATCACAAGCATGGTTGCATTCATAATTTGGCAATAGCCAAGAAGAATTATGAAATGGAATTTCTTGTTTTGAGGAAAAAGTTGAATTCCCTTTTGAACTAATTGGAATTCCTAAGTGAATTCTTTTATGTTTTCTCATGATAACTGCATGTGGGTGATGAATATGAGATGATGTTGACTAAACTTATAATGTTGAATACAAAGAGTAGCTCAGGGAAGATGTCGATTGGAGACCTCTGAGGGCAGTTGGAACTCCTCGAGCCATGGTGCTCTAATACTTCTGGTCCGGCCTGTTGCTGAAGCCCAAGGAAAGGGAGGTGTAACAACCGATGGACTACTTGACAATGAAGGTGCACACTCCTGGGGTGGAACAGACATCTTGGGAATAAATATTGTTGGTTGGAATGTTGTTGGGGTTTGGTACCTTGGCCTAGACCATGTTGATATGGAATTCTTCTCAATCAAAAGATAATTATCAATTATGTAATCATTGTATGCTTTGTATCTCGTAATTTGTATACATGTTATAATGTTATTAGAATTTCCTGTATATATATTGCATTTATGTTCTGATGTTGCTTCTGAATGAATAGGTGTATGAGCAGAGTGTTTATGTCTGTGGAGTTGTAGCACTGCTGAGAGTGTATCAATGGATGGAACATCGTTGATATACAACCATTCGGTTCTTCCAATGAGGTTTAATTGAAGCATGTAACAAGGAACAATAAGTTGAAATCTTTCCTGAAGAAACTCTATGGAATAGAGAAATTGAGTTTTAGCTACAGTATGGATACTAGAATTGGTTCTTGAAAGTAAAGCTATATAACGAGCTTCCAATAGCTAAACCTTGGATCTTTTTGAATAATTTTTTAATTATATATGTATAAACAAGTTTCACTAAGGAAAGTGAAAAAATAAGGGGAGGGGATTGTAATATCCCCCGATAGATACCTAGTTGTAAATATGAATTATAAACATGTTTGTTAGGCTGATGAGATGACTAATAATAAGGTAGGAGGCTTATGTGATGATTAGGCTAGAAGCCTGATATTTTGTTGATATATGTAATTATGCATATCATTAATATAAATATAAACACTGTTGCATGTAGACCGACCACGAAGAAGAGTTATGGGGGACTAAGATCCACAAGGTAGGGTAAGGAAAGGGGGGATAAGTATTTGGTCCTAGGGGCTAAGCTAGGGGGCTTACCTCTAAAGGAATAATATTTTAATATTATTTCCTGAAGACTAAAGTGAACATTATATGTCTTTTTGATCCTAAGTTCCTGGTGGCTGGGGACATTAGCGAAATGGAGCACATGTAGCTCCAGGAATACAAGTGCGAACCTGGGCTAATGCAGTTAAAATTTGAAGTGTCAGCTATGTTGGGGGGCTCGCGAGTCATTTTCCTGCCATCTTCCATCTGAGTTTGCTGGTGGTAGTTTGTTTGAACCGTTCTTGCCTTTGTGTTTGCATCAGCATACCCTCACACAATGAAGGGAACCCTCATGGGAATTTTGGTGGTCCTGCCAGTATCCCATCTTGTACGTGAACCGTTCTTGCCTCTGCATCACATGACCCCAACATACCTCTCACACCTCTGAAACTAGAAAAGGGAAATTTGTCCTATGTTGTTTCCTGTGAATCTCGATGAAAATGTAGTCTCCTAAGATGTGTTTTGAATTATCATTAGGTTGTTGTATTATTGTGTGTCCATACTCATTTTTTCTTGTTGTCATTGTTATTTTCATTGTTATTGCTATTACTGTTGTTGTTGTTTTCAATCATACCCAGATGTAGCTGATTTGAAGACTAATTATTACACTTGTGAGCAGCTCTCCCAAGTGAGAGAGTCTGCTCGGAAGTGAGTTCTCCTAGGAGGGAGTCCCGTAGCAACCACAATACTCTGAAACTTCTGGTCCATCCTGTTACTAAAGCCCAAGGTAACAGATGTGTACTAGACGATGGACTTGTATTAGTGAAGGTGTATCCTCCTAGGGTGGAACAAGTGTGTGGGGAATGAGGGTCTGTGTGTTGCGGGCGTAAGTGGCTCCTGGGATAAAAGATCTTTCTCGTTCCTTTGTGAAACTTCCTTGTTGTCCTTTCCAAGGCTAGAATTCCCTTGCCCGATGGAGTTTAGTCCCAGATCGGGGGTGATCTACTATTGGTAATGATGAGCAATGCGGTCTAAGGCTGAGAGGTTCATGTAAGGTCTACATGGAGTTTGTGGATTTACTCCAGATAAAAGGTAAGTATCCTTATGTGTTTAATTATGTATTTTATGCATGTTGTGGTGATGTTGTATTTCTTATGTATTCCATTGCTTGTATGAATTGCTCTTAATTCTATTGAATTTTGTATGATAGCAGTAACTCTATGTTATCTCTGTTAAGTTCATTGCAATGCATATATTGTGTATAAGCTGTAAATTTTGCATGGTAGGATTACCCAGTCTTTGGATGGTCGGGGATGTTACACAATCCATAGTAAAAAAAAAACAAGATCTCATCAACCATGTAAGCAGTGTCGAACATCAGTACAACATCAAATAAGGACCAGACCTGATCTCTAATCTACAAGGGGGTCCCACCTTCTAGTATTATTTATCTTTTATAATAATAATATTTAGCAACCCTTTGCGGGAAAAAATTCATTGACGCTTTTAAACATCAATAGGTGGATGAACTTCCTTCGCTCTTATGACCAGGTTCTTTAGTAAGTCCTTGATCAAGATTCTCTTCAAGTCTGGTCTCTTTTTCATTATGTGCTTCCATTATCACAACAGACCAACAATTTTTTTTTTTTGTTTGTAACAGTAAACATATTTGTTAGTTTTTCTTTAACAAAAAAATAAAAATTAAACTAATTTGTCCTTGCCCTGAGGTCCAAGTGTTGTAACCTTCAGCTTTGATACCATATGTAATGTACCACAAATTTCCCAAATAAATAAAAAAATAGTTAGGGGACATTAAATCTCCTTGACTCTTCAACATTTGAGCAAAACATATTTTTATTTGCTTTATTGTAAGCAATGTAGATTTATCATCACTATTAGATTCAGAATCTTATACTTATTTTGTAATTAGTACAATTGCGACCAAGGATATCATAGCCCTTAGAATATCTACCTTTTCTGTGTTAAATTATGATATACAAAAGTCATAGTGCGTAATAACCTAAAGACTATTGACTATCATATAGTCTACCCATAACAATTAGTACTTCGCCATAATGACATACATTCATATAGTTTACAATGTAACTATCGTATGTATTCCATAGTATCGAACCTATCCATGTCAATAGATATATATTAATAGTTTATCACATAAACTATCATAACCTTAACTCTATCTATATCAACATACTTATGCATATATTGTTTACCATAATAGAAAACACTATATAATATATGGATACTATACACAACACTTATCCATAGCATAAATATGTCATTTAAAATATATGGGACTAAACTTATCCATAGTATTGCATAATCGTTTGATATATAGGATACTATCGTGATATAATTTTTGAGCTTAATGATATAGTCATTGTTTAATACATAGATTGTTACAAGTTTTAACATAATGCTAGCAATATTCCGTAGAGTAGGGATCATATAAAATTTCACACGTAAATTCTGTAACCCTAAATGACTGGAAAACACAATAGTAAATTGGTTTGAACTTATTTTAATGGAGGATGTTACTTCGTAATTTAACCCTTGGCTAATCCATTTAATGGAGACCTGAACTATAACTCAGGAACTGACACTTTGGCCACCTTGTCCAACGTAGACCCACCATATCCATGGTTTCACATGGAAAAGGTACTGGTGCGTACCCACCGCGTTACTCCTCTAACGAGACCCTAGGTAACCACTCTCCATTGCTTTTCCTTTTCTCATTGTATCGATTGTCGCTGCGTGAAAATGCTCTTTTCTCTGTAATCTAACCT
This sequence comes from Picea mariana, assembly GCA_032191745.1. Classification (NCBI taxonomy): domain Eukaryota; kingdom Viridiplantae; phylum Streptophyta; class Pinopsida; order Pinales; family Pinaceae; genus Picea; species Picea mariana. The sequence goes on along the minus strand of JASDQU010437935.1, from coordinate 43,987 downwards.
TTCCCCTACTCTACATGGCCAACGACCTGGGAGCTCAGCTCTGGTAAACACAAAGGGAGGAGGCAACAAATCTCTCTTTCACCTTTTTCTCACAGTAAGCAAGAAATTCATTGCTTTAGTACTCTGTAACTCATGAATAAAACTTTTTTTGGTGAGTTGTTGGGGGTTAGCAATGTAGTATCATTTCTCCTCTGTAAATGTTTACTCCCAGGGATCCTCTCGGTTTAAAGTTTTGGGGTTAGAGTATTTCCCCGGGTTGGCTAAATATCTCCTAGTCTTCATGGATTACGGTTCTCTTGTGGTAAAAGATGTTTTGACAGTTAAACTGTTGGTGTTCCTTTCGCATTTTTATGGTATCCACTGTTGTAGCATAAACTCATTTATTCTTTGTGTAAAATATCCCAATTACTCTGTGGGAAGTCTCGTAATCTATACTCTGTATGAGATACGTTATCACAATGTAATTTTGTAAGTATGTTTTGAAATTTATGTTAGCATTCTATGGATAATTCTGATGGGTACTCTGCGTAAGCATATATGTATATTTTCTTTGTATTCGTTGTAGATTTCTTTCTGTGTGTTTGTTTTACCACTCAGTGGAACTCGTATTTTTAGCTCTATGCGAATATATATATGTAGGATAAAACCTCTATGGGATTCATGGATGTGTTCTATGTGTTTTCACTGGCACTTTGTATACAGGAAAAAAATTAACCCTGTGTTCATGAGTTACCTTTTGGGCTCCATACAACAATATATAAATAGGGAAAACATTTAACCCTCTGTTCATAAATTTCACATTCGTTGTATCCTATAATGAATATGCACCGACAAAAATTGACCCTTTATCTCACAAATTTCGCTTTGTGTTTTTATATAGCATATATATATATATCAACCCCGACCCTCTGTTCAAAATTTACATTCGGTGTTTGTACAGTGAATACATATTGGGCAATTTTTAACCCTCAGTTTCATAAATTTTCCCTCTGTGTTTTATATAGAAATTTGTAAATTACTTCTGGTTTTTACATAGAAAAGAGATAGAACATGACTCGTACTCTATCTATGTCCTCTGGTTTTGCAAATGTTTTCCTCTTTGTACTTCTCCATGACCACTTAACTTTCTTGTTTAGAGTTGAATCATTTACAAAGAGGGTCGACCATTCATCAGGTTCGATCCTCGTTTCTACAATCATGATTTGAAAACTATGTTATGGGTCATGTAACTCGTAATTCATTTTCTATGCGTGCAATGTGTCACTTCCCTCTGTGGGGATTTCGTAAATGTGCTCTATGTATTTACTTTATCACTGTATAATTCATAACTTGTGTATTTATTTTATGTTATGTGTATACAAAAACATTATTCTCAATTAAATTAATTAATTATGGGGCCCTATTTTGTTTTGTGAGGGTACTCATCAATCGATTTTGGGTCACTCCTCCCCCTTTGGATCGTGGAAATATTGTCGCACAAGCTCCAGTGGCGATATGGTTCTTCGTCGAATTCAATCTAAGTATTGTTTTTTCTTATCCGTTATATTTAATTTTCATTTTAAAAAAATAGTACAATTTACTAAACCCTCCTCTTTATCCTTTGCAGGTTTATACAATCGAGGGAAGTGGATCAAGGAAATCCTTCTCGCTCGAAAAGTTATTCGAGTCATTATCTTGTCGTTTAAGCAATTCTTCTTAGATTTTGTCTACAAGTGGTAATGGAGTCCTTGGACTGTGGTAATCCACTGTAATAATTTGAACCATGATCTCATGGACACATAGGTTGTCTTGTAATTATTTCAATTGAATATACAGGTTGTTTGAAACCATTTTCAACAAGGTTCCTTGAAAGTAACAACTACTTTTCCATACATTTGTAGACTAGTGAATTCACTATTTTATGTGGTCATTGATAATATAAAGAATATGTAAACATATATGAGGATTGTTATTCGTTCCATCTATTCTTTATGGTACTTGTACAGATTTGAAATAATAATTCAATGTATATCTAATTCAATGGTTAATAAGAACATAGTAGGAGTCCTATTTTTCCTTTATGCATGAACACATATATAGAAGTATACACAACCATTTATAATCATGTTTAATGATAACTAGGAATATACAACAGTTCTATCCTTTCTTGCTATACGATTACATAGTTGTGTACATACAGTCATTTATATATATGCATAACCCTACTTAATGACTATTAGGAACATACATCAGTTCTTTCCTTTCTTTATGTATGATTACATATATGTGTATATACAATTATATATATATGTATAACYCTATTTCATGATTAAATAAAAGATACAGTATGTATGYTATCTCTAACAAGTGAGCATATATATATGTAAATATAATCATCACATAAAACATCTAATTCTTGACAAATAATAACCAAGAAGAGTATTAACAAGAATGCAAGTAGAGTTACATATCTGAGAATCTGATGTTGGGACACAAATGGAGCAGCCAYGTTCCATCCAACCGTAGAACAGAAAAACCAAGTTTACTTGCCCTATTCACCATGTTTAGCTTGACCATGAGTCCATAAGGGAAAACTGAAATGATCCTCCTTTTCTATAGTTGCCTTCCAGAAATCWTAAATTTCCTTGCCTCATACTAATAGTGTTCATAACAACAAGTATTTTCCTCTCTCCAACATACTAAGMAACATCSTGCCTCCTCCATATGTTGTATTTATATGCATCTTGTGCCTAGGTATTTCCTTCCCTCCTTGRAAAATTMATAGCTGTACAAATCCCTAATTTTTAGGGGCTAMTAGTGGTCAAATACCTCATTTTCCACTTGTAAAAATCAGCCTTGAGACAACTCAAATATGTTCCCCACTCATGGAGTCATGGTCAGCTATTTTTAACCTSGTTATTTCATTTGTCTTCCAACATTTAATTTATAAAAAAATGTGTCTTTCAAATGTGTCACAATYGAAGAAGTTAGTTGAGCAAGTCAAATCTTTGCCCAACAATCATAAATAATTAATTACAATAATCAAATTCCAAATTCAGATTTCCATAAATGACAAATAATTTCCAAATCTGATTTTTCCAAAAATGGAAATTTATTCCCAAGTACACTTAGAATTTAATATTCTAATATTTTGGGGATATTACAACAAATGTAACAACTTTGGACACATGGAAAAATATTTTAGAATGACAGTCCCTCCTAGAGAACCATAACTGAACAACAACAGTCACATACAGGAACCTCAGAAAAGTACATGGATAAGAAATCATAATTAGTATAGCAATGAAGAATGGACACTCGCTCTACAAGCTAAGCATAAGAAACGTGGTTTGTATGTGGACAGTGGATGTTCAAAACACATGACAGGTGATAGATACATGTTTCTTACATTAAGAAATGAAAGAGATGGATTAGTCTCCTTCGGAAATGATGATTCAGCTAAAATCATTGGAAAAAGCATTGTCATAATTGGGAACAAGAATACCAAGGAAGAATATGTTCTACTAGTAGAATATATGAAACATAATCTTCTAAGTGTGATTCAAATGTGTGACCAAGGTCATAAAGTTACTTTCAATTCACAAAAGTGAAATATAAGAAAAGAAGGTTCAGGAAAATTGATTGCAACAACTGCAAGAACTTCAAGCAACATCTATGTATTAAGTGAAATTGGAAATGAAAAGTGTTTCCTGGAAATGAAGATGAAAGTTGGATATGGAACAAAAGAATGGGTGACATAAATTTTGATAACCTTGTCAAAGTTAGCAAAATGGAAGCAGTTAGATAAATGCTCCAGATCACGAAAACAACCAACACTTTATGCAAGCATTGTTAGCAAAGAAAGAAAACAAAGACAAGGTTCAAATCAAATGAATATTCAATGACAAGACCACTTGAAATTGTGCATACTGATCTAGTTGGACCAACTAAAACAAAGGGTTTAAGAGGTGATAAATACTTTATGTTATTAGTTGATGATTATACAAGAATGACTGCACTTTTCTTCCTCAGGAATAAGTCATAAGCTTTTGAAAACTTCAAGGTCTAGAAGGAAATGGTTGAAAATGAAATGGATTCAAAAATAAAATGCTTGAGATTTGATAATGGATGAGAGTTCACTTCAAAGGAATTTATGGACTATTGCAACAAGCATGGAATAAAAAGGAAATTCTCCTTTGCTAGGACACCTCAACATAATGGAGTTGTTGAAAAAAAGAAGAGGATAGTATAGGAAATGGCTCGAGCAATGCTAATGGATTCCAAATTGACAGATATATTTTGGACACAGGAAGTGCATACAACATTTCACATTCAAAACAGAGTAATGCTCAGAAACAACACTGACAAAACTCCATACGAGTTATGGCAAGGAAGACCAGCAAATGTGAAGCACTTTAGAGTTTTTGGAAGCAAATGCTACATCAAAAGAGAAGATGGAAGAATGGGAAAGTTTGACTCTTGTGTGGACAAAGGAGTACTTGTTGGTTACTCAAGTACAAGGAAATAATACAAGTTTTACAACATGAGATTGAACAAAGTTGCGGAAATCATCAACGTAACAATTGATAAAATAGGTAGACAAGAATTAAACAAAGAAGAAAATGAATCAATGGAACAACTTTACGAGGAAAAAGAAGAAGATAAAGAACAAGTAGAAGGGCAATATGAAGACAATCATACAAAAGTACAAGAGAAATTTCAACAAGTGCCTCCAAAGATACACAACAAATGAGTACAGAAGAATCATCCTTCAGATCAGATTATCATAAACAAAGATGCAGGATTTGAGACTAGAATAAGAATCCATTCATGAGAACAAACACGCCTAGCACTCTCATCTACAGTTGAACCAAACCATTTTGAAGAGGCTAGAAATGATGAATTTTGGAATAAGGCCATCGATGAAGAATGTGATCAAATAGAGAATAATGACACTTGGGAATTGGTTCCAAGACCAAAGAATAAGAATGTGATTGGAACAAAGTGGGTATTCAAAAATAAATTGAATGAAGATGAAAAGGTTGCAAGGAACAAAGATAGATTGGTATGTAAAGGATACGCACATGTTGAAGGAATTGACTTTGAAGAGACATTTGCTCTAGTTTCCAAAATGGAAGTAATCTGATTGCTCCTAGATTATGCATGCTCCAAGAATATTAAAGTGTATCACATGGACATGAAATCATCTTTTATGAATGGAGAAATTGAAGAAGAAGTATACATTGAACAACAAGAAGGATTTCAATTCTCAGAGAACGCAGATTATCTGTGTAAATTGAAGAAGGCCTTCTATGGTCTAAAACAAGCTCTTAAAGCATGGTACTCTAGACTGGATAAATATCTACAGTAGGAAGGGTTCAGAAAAGGAAGTGCAAACGACAACCTCTACATCAAGGTAACTCAATATAGTATTTTATTAATTGAAGTTTATGTTCATGATATTATTTTTGGAAGTACTCATGACAGATTAATCCATATACTTGCAAAGGATATGCATAATTAATTTGAAATGTCATTACTTGGAGAACTATCCTTCTTTCTGAGTCTTCAGATACGTCAAAGAAGCCAAGGAATTTTTATTTCTCAAACTAAGTACATCAGAGAAATGCTAAAGAGGTTTGGAATGGAAGATTGAAAACCAGTTACCACTCCTATGCAAACCAGTTGCAAGTTGAGGAAAGATGATGATTCAAAGTCTACAGATCAAAGGAAATATAGGTTAATGATTGGTAGCCTACTATACGTAACAACATCCAGAACAGATGTAATGTAGGAAGTTGGACAGGTGGCACGATTTCAAGAAGCACCAAAGGAATCACATGTATTAGTATTGAAGAGAATTTTCAGATATCTCAAAGGAACATAAGAGTTTGGATTATGGTATCCAAAAGGAAATGATCTATCACTTATTTCCTACACAGATGCAGATTGGGCATGTTGCATTGATGAACGACAAAGCACCAATGGAGCAACGTTCTACTTGGGTGAGTGTTTAGTATCATGGCTAAGAAAGAAACAAACATCACTATCTTTATCTACAGTCAAGGCAAAGTATATTGGAGGAGCAACATGTTCTACACAGGTTCTATGGATGAAACAAACTTTGACAGCTATACAAGTTGAGTATGATGAGTCCATTCCAATCTATTCTAATAATACAAGCACCATCAATATCTCAAAGAATTCGGTCATGCACTCCAAGATGAATCACATTCCAATCAAGTACCACTTTCTATGCGAACAAGTTGCAGAAAAGAACATCAGATTTGAATATGTGGGCACACAATAACAAGTGGCAGACATCTTTATGAAACCACTTCCATGGGAAGCCTTTGAGTATCTTCGGCAGAGACTCAGAGTTGCTTCTAATCCAAAATGAATGATTTTGAATGATTTTCTTATATGTCTTAGATGTACACGAGGAAGAACCATAAAGAGCAAAGTTCAGTTGGGGAGATCAGTTTCAGGAAGAGTTCAGTGAGGGGGAGTATCCACAAGGAGAGTTCAGTTAGGGGGAGAAACCTTGGATGGAAAGATACCTTTTCCATTGATGTCAAAGGGGGAGAGATTATCATATGCATAGAACAAAGGAATGGTTCCAAAGGGAGTGATGGTCACAGGGGGATAACGAGTGATATGACTTCAATATTGAATCAGAGTGTTTCCATCAATGCCAAAGGGGGATATTGTTGCTTAATTGGGTTGATTGTCATTGATGTCAACCCTTGAGGAAAGTCTGGTAGAGAATTATCATAGCAAAATGGTTTGGGTTATGGAACCAAGTTTGTTTGATTGATAATGGTATGCGTTTTGAGATATTTGTAGTTAAGACTATTCCATATGGATAGTAAACATCATGCCATTTCTAGTGGTATGTTGAACGTTGCATAACTCCTCACAGTTAGAGAGTTATGGCCATGTGAAGTTGGAGAACCCTCATGAGTCATCTAGAATCCCCTAAAAGTCAAAGTGTTTGCAAAAGAAATAATTTAAATAATAAAGTTAATCGAGAACTCCCTAAAATAAGGAAAGTGGAATGCTACATGGAAGAATAAATAACAGGCAAGGCTCTCTCATTTAATTACACTTGAACACATTGAATATATTTTGTTGTGTAAGGATTATTGCAAGTTTTCATTGATACATCTGAAGTTGTGAAAGTCTGAGGTAGTACGAAGGGTTGACGACGAATGTTTCAGAATTAAAGTGAATACTAAAAATCCCTAATTTCTGAGGTGTATGCGGACTGAAAGTGTATTAGGGTGTGTATGTACACAGGTTGGTGGTGTATTAGGTTGCGTACATGTTGGTAAATCCATGGAAACTTGAGAATATGAAGATGAAAAGATTCTAGATTATGAGATCAAGCTCCGAGGAAGGTCTACAATGCTCAGATACATCAGATCTATCCATTGGCTCAAAAGATGTGTCTTATTTCTATGAATAGTTGGATTTTGATGTATGCATGAGAAATGATTATGGAGATTTGATGATTCTTCTTAGAGAGACTAGTGGTTGCATGGGATCTTTTGTATAAGTGAGATCTACAGAAATATAGTGTTGGTATATTTATCATCGATACTTCTTGTTAGAATTGAGGCACATCTTGTATTTCTTGGCATATGGCTAAGGGTTTGTGGTACATGGTTGAAAGGTTGTGTTTTTGAAGTGGTTGATGTATTGAGAGGTTGAATATTAGAAATGGTTTGATGACTAGATCATGTGAGGGTTATTATACTTGCTCATGATTACACACACATATATGGCACTTGACTAGAGAGAGATATATATGCTTTGGGTAAAGGTTATGTATAAGTATGCATGAACAGGGCACAATTACAGTTTGGATATAGTGATAGGTTATAGATCTATGTGAAAAAGTTATATAGGGTTAGAAATTTTCAAGAGAAAGAAAAACCTAGTTTTCAAAAGGCATACACAAGATGCATAACAATTTGGTCATGTACATACACGGGCTGCATAAAAGATAGGGCGTGTACATAAGTGTGCAATTCAGTCACGTACATACACGGGTTTCATAATAGATAGGGTGTGTACATAAGTGTGAAATTTGGTCACATGCATACGCTTGTTGTATAACAAATAGGGCATGTACATAAGTGTGTTTTAGTAGTACAGGTCACGTACCTATTGTATTTTGTTGATACATGTTCAGTTCAGGTAGAAATTGATTGCAGGGTAGTTGTATAGGTTGGATGCAGGTAAGTGCTATAGGTTGATACAATTGTACAGTGGTATATTTCATAGTGATAGTGTGACAATGGTTCCATCATTTTACTTATACATTAGGGTGGTTGGACGGGGCAAGGATAGGTGGCTGTAGAAACCTTTTGGTTGTATTCGGAGAACATAGGGGGTTGTAGCCTCCTTCCAGAGAATTAGGGAGTTGGAGCTTCCCTCAAGTTGTAGCCTGAGAAACTAAGGGGTAGGAGCCTCCTTCTAGTTGTAGCTAGAAAACAAAGGAAGTTGGTGCTTCCAATGCGTGTAATTCTTCAAGACATATAAGAAAAAACATTATGTGGTTTTCTCCCTCTTTGGGTTTCCACATAAAAACACTGGTGTATTGTGTATGTGTATGATTGTTCATTTCTTATTTACACTTCAAATATTGGATGATAACACTACATTTATATAACACTTGCATTATATGGTTAAAAATGATTAAATTTCTCTATTATTGATTCATCCCCCCTCTTAGTAATCCAGCACGTATCAATACAACAAAAATGTATCGAAAAACATCCGTAACTGCATCTCATTGTCATGACCAATTCATACAAAAATAAGGTCACCCACAAAAGGATTGAATACCAAACTGACAAGAAATTATAAAAAAAAAATTGAGGTCCTTGTGCGAGATCAACTCCGCGTCAGAGAACTCTTCAAAATTAAGTAGACTTGCTTCAATATTGATAACATATTTAGACAATTGATCTACAAAAGCATTGTGTTTCTAAACAAATATGAAGATAATTGATGACGTGGAAGGTAGAAGAGATAGATTTTAAGATCTACTCAATATTAAGAAGCTCCAAATTATCAAAATTATTAACACAAGTTATCCACTCAATGACTAATTTGGAATCTCCAAAGACATGTAGAGAGTGTATATTGCATTCAAAACAAAATCTAGAAGATCTAAAAGCATATGACATTCAACAAGATTATTTAGTACAAAGCCCATGTTCCCTTGGCCTATCATATAATGTTGACTGGTAAAATAAAGAAGGAAGCCAATCCCATAGAGATAGAGCTTAACCTAACACACTCCATCAAAGCACCCCTGGTGCAAGTTGTTGTTGTTGATGATTTCCATCGGAGCTAAATTGAGTCTTCTTATCCAACAGTATCACTGGAGTTAAAGGGTGGCAAGATATGAACTTCAAATAAAGTTGCATTCATGGCTAGCCATAAACCCTATGAAAAACAAATGATCAATACTCCAAACATTTTCATTGATGGATCATTGAAAAAAACATAAAAAAAACCAATATTTGAATCGTGATCCCATAATGGTCCCAAACCCAACTACAAACAAATCTCCGACCATACTTGGCATTAAAAGAGACAAAACTGAAACAAATGAACGTTTGTTTCCTCAACATTTTTGCATAAAACACAATACCTCAAACCCTATTTTCCTCTCCTTTGAAGCATGTCATAGGTCAATAATATGCTTAAAATTATAAGCCAAAAGGATAACAAACACTTAGGTGGCCCCAAAATCTTCCATAATTTTGCATGCCACCACCAATATTTGCAGAATATATTCCACATGAAGTATTATAAGCTTAAAGTAGGTCACCATCCTTCTCGAGTAATCTGACATGACACTACTTCAATTCTTGGACAAATAAATTCCATTGCCTATGCCATTGTACCTCCAACTTCAAAGTATTAACGGATTTCCATGCTTGACACCACGCTGTGGTGGATATTATGTCATATAGGTAATTTAAGGTGCAAAACCCATTCCCTTGTAAAAATAAGATTAATTCCTTTGGAAGGAAATATTTTTTATTACATCTAACAATAGCATCTATGTTAGCTTGGACCAGTTTCCCTAAACCCACCTTCCAGGCCAAGAATTGGCCAATGACTGGAAATTCCATATTGAGTGGCCTCCATCGATTAAATGCACATTGGGATTATTTGCAAGGAAAATGAAACCAATATAGAATTTTCTCACGAAATATGTACTTGTCATATAGAATGTGCTTTCATACACTATCCTAAGTTAACACCCACAATGATTTAGCTGCTAGGGCCTTGCCAAATAAACTTAGGTCCTTAAGACACTAGCCACCCGAGGATTTAGACCGAGATAATATCTTCCAACCGACTTGATGAAAACCAAGATACTATGCATTACATTTCCATATATATTTAAAGAGAAATTTCTTGATGTGAACCAAAATACCTCTGAGAATTTTTTCCAAGAGATTCCAATACACAAGGATTGAGTCCATAACTGATTTTATAAGAGTTGATATCCCGCCTATAGAAATCCAGTGATCACACCATATATTTATTCCATTTTCAGTCCTTGATACCAACCATTTATGGTACTCCACAACATAATTATTTGGTTTGATACGATAACCTACATATTTCAAACCATCTTGTACATTATGAACATGGAAAGAAAAAACATTTTCCATGATTTGACACAATACCTCCTCACACTCAGGAAAGTAGTTTGTTCATTTAACTATATTAATAGCCATGCCCATGGCTCCATAAAATTGATCTAAGAGGTCTTTTTAGGACCTTTCCCTTAGCTTCCACACAATGAAAAAATAAGAGAATATCATCTACAAACAGTAGATGAGTCAATTGTTCATTACTGCCCGTATGAACCCCCATCAAAGACTGTAATCGAATCACCTAAGAGGTCGCATGTGTTAAACATAATGTAACCTCAACAGTCTGACTGTACACTGCCAGCTGTACTAGACAGTTGTACTTTCTATTCTTGTTTAGCTTGAGCCTATTTAGCTCAGCCATCTCCCATTGCATTGTACTTCTTAACATCTTCTCAGAGTTTCTTCATACATTCCAATATACTGTTCTATTCTTTTCTCTCTGCATTTCTCTTTGCCTCACAATTTATCATGGTATCGGAGCTTTAGCAGTAAGCCTCTTCACACATTCTGGAGAGCCATGATCCTCACAGTGACATAGACTCTTTCACAAAGCTTGGAGAGTCGTCCGTCATTCTCATGAAAGCTCCTCGCAGGAAACTTCCACGAGGAAGCAGACCATCTTACGTTCAAAGATCATCGTAAGAAGCTTGTAGAGGTTGTAGAGCATGCTACACTCAGAAGAACGAGGAAGCAGAGACCGAAGAAGAAGAAACTTTAAAGATTCTTGCATTTTTTTTCAAGAATCGTCAAAGATTGACGAAGATGAGCTGCAGAACGAAAGATCATTTAAAAGAACTCGAAGAATTTGTTCAAATTCGTTAAAATATTGCTGCAGAAGCCAACATCATTTAAAGTTTTTCAAAATTCACTCAAATCTGTCAAAGATTGTAGCAAAGAACGAAGAATTCGTGAAATTCTTTCAAATCTTTGAAAGATTCACCAATTTTTCTTCCACAGGAGAAAATTTCGTCGAATTCAGCAAATATTGTGTCTAATGTGCAGAGAATAGCCATTGTAGCCATAAGATTCATCTTGCGAATGGATCCAAAGCGGGAAACCAGTTCAAAAGGGAAGAAGAATGAACAGAAGAAGATCTTGCACAGAGGCCCGACAGCCGTTGGATCAGCGAGAAAGTGCATGAGGTTTAATCCTCTAGAGCGCACAGGAGAACTTTTGACTTGAGAAGTCCCGACATCATCTGGATTGTCCATCAAGACACACGTGGCGAGATCTCAGCATTTCGTGACTCGCAGGTGTAAAGGTCAGAAGATTGCCATGAGAATTCGTGAATCGCGAAACCACGAGTCATTCTGGACCGTTGGATCAAGACAGATCGTGAACCATCGATCTTATCACATCGCAAAATTGGTGATTGGGAGTTGGACGAGCAAAAGATTGCACTGCAAAACACCGATACGTGATATCATGAAATCCCGAGAGGACTTGTGAGTCGTCCATCTCAAAGGACAGGTGGCAGCAGATCAACGCATCGTCATATCAACATATCGAAGTTCGCGGTTTTGAAAGACCGTCGGAACAAGACTTCAAAACTCACAAAATTGCAATAGGAGAAATAGCGATAAAGTCTTAGCCGTCCACTTGTTTGGACACGTGGCGGACATCGAGGAAACCGTCGGTGTTTCGGCATTCGAGGTTTCAAGTTGACAGAGAAATTGTTTCAATGGAGCATCGCAAGTTGCAATATCCCGAGGTTGAATCAGGATCATCCATCTTTCCTGGACATGTGGCGTAAATCCGAGGACTCAGGAAAAGTCCCGAAAAGGAAAGAGCCCATCGGCACATCAGGATTCGGCAAATCACGAATCCTGAGGGCAAGAGATCGGGTTTCTTTGTGGTGAAAACCCCGTGAACGATCGGAGCCATCCATCTTGAGGAGACACGTGGACAAGATCGGGAGAGTCAATTGGCGCATCGACATTCAACATTTCACAGATCCTGGAGATGAGACGTCCGGGTCATATCCAATCGCGAAATCGCGAAGAGAGATCACGACTGTCCATCTATTGGGACGCATGATGGAGATCAGCGCAATCGGGAAAGTCCCGAAAGGAACGCGCCATCGGTAAATCAAAAATCGGGGAATCGAGGAGTCAAGAGAACTCGTCAGAAATCGTGAAATCCCATTTCGTGATATCCCGACAAGATCTGGACCGTCAGATCACTGCACGATCTGGACCATTGAAAAAGTCCAAAGGTGAATTTTCGCGTTTCGGCATTTTGAAAGGGAAAATATGGGAAAATCCCATCGCGCTTTAAAAGTAAGGCACGTGGTAACATTGCAAGAAGACTCAGGGCCAATTCAATCCCGATAAGATCCCTTCGGCCATCGACGTTTCGGCTTTCGGAGGTAAATACAAAATTTCCCTCTATTTTTTCTGCAATTTTTTTTATGGCGTCGTCTAGCAATTTAGGACCAACTCAGGGTCCGATTCTTCTGGGAAAGAATTACGAATTTTGGTCTCTACGAATGAGGTTGTTCTTGCAAGCACAAGAGTGTTGGGAACCGGTGGATCTTTGATATGTGGAACCAGATCCAGTAGCCGTGTCTGCCATGAATAATCCACAGCGAATTGCTCAGGCAACACTGAGGACCAAAGAAAATAAAGCGAAATTATGGATTCAAAATTCTGTGGATGACTCGATTTTCTCGAAAATCACAGGTGTTGGTACTTCAAAACAAGCCTAGGACATCCTCAAATATTCCTACCAAGGAAATGATAGGGTCAAAACAGTTAAACTGCAGACCTTGTGGACGTAGTTCGAGACTCTAAGGATGACAGATTCTGAAATTATGGATCAGTTCATGACCAGAGTCATGGGAATCGTGAACCAGATCATACTGATTGGTGAAACCATCACTGATCAACACATTGTTGAGAAAACTCTCAGAATCTTACCCAAGAAATTTGAAATGGTTGTAACAGCAATCCTTGAATCCAAGGATCTGTCAAGATTTTCAACAGATGAATTAATTGGTTCCTTGGTTACACATGAGACAAGACTGCATCTCACAGATGAGTCACTCTCCAATGATTTCAAAACTCAATTCTCCTTCAGCAAAGGGAGAGGCAGAGGAAAAAATAGAGGTCACCAAGGAAGAGGGAGCAATCCAAGTTACTCTCACTCCAGTGGAGGCAATAGACAACAGTATTCGAATCAAAATTTCCAAGGTCAACGACATCAACAACAAAACCAACATCAGAATTTCCAGCCTCAAAGAGGCAGAGGGAGAAGATCAAATGACCAATCAAGCATACAATGCTATTACTGCAAAAAGTATGGGCATTATGAATCTAAATGCAGGAAGAAGCAAGCAGATCAACTCTTAGGAAGAGCACATGTGTCAAATCACACGGGAGAAAACTCAAGAGGTATGTTTCTCTCATGCCATAAGACTGAAGAACAACCTAAAGATCTCTGGTTGCTGGACAGTGGATGCAGCAATCACATGACAGGTAACAAAGAATTACTTTCATGCATTGATTCTTCAATCTCATCTGATATTACACTAGGAAATGATTACTTAGTCAAAGTCCAAGGAAAAGGAACTGTTCCTATTCTTACTAAACAGAATGTAAAGAAAGACATATACAATGTCTATCATGTTCCAGATTTAAAACATAACTTGTTAAGTGTAGGACAGCTCATTGAACATGGCTATAAGGTACTTTTTGAAGGAACATCTTGTAAGATATATGACAAAATCCCAAGAAGAAAATTAATTTCTGAAATCCATATGACCCCAAATAGGATGTTTCCCCTTACCCTCAGAACTGCAAATCTGAGTCAACCATATGCACAAAGTGTATCTACCCTTAATGAAACAATGGTTTGGCATACAAGATTTGGACATCTACCATTTCAGAGTCTAAGTCTTCTTCAGAAGAACTCCATGGTCAAAGGTCTACCTATCTTTAAAGAGAAACTTCCTCCATGTGAGTCTTGCATACTTGGAAAACATAAGAGAACTACTTTCCCACAGTCTTCCAATCAAGCCAAACAACATCTTGAACTTGTTCACACTGACCAATCTGGACCAATGCAAACAGAGTCAATAGGTGGTAGTTTTTGCTTTCTAACATTTATTGATGATTTCAGCAGAAAAATATGGATCTATTTTCTCAGACACAAGTCTGAAACATTTACAAAATTCAAAGAATTCAAGGCAGAAGCTGAAAAACAGAGTGGAAAATAGATCAAAGCACTCAGGTCAGATGGAGGAGGCGAATACAACTCCAGAGAATTTTCAAATTTCTGCAAATCTCAAGGCATTATCATGCAAACAACAACCAGGTATACTCCACAACAGAATGGAGTAGCTGAAAGGAAGAATCAGACAATCATGAATATGGAAAGAACACTCCTTAAAGACAAAAGCTTGTCAAATATTTTTTGGGCTGAAGCAGTAGCAGGCTCAGTTTATCTCTTGAATAGATCACAAACCACAAGTCTAAAAATGAAAGTTCCCCAAGAAGCATGGGGTGGAACAAAGCTTAATGTAGCACATCTAAAGACATTTGGATGCATAACATACGCTCACATACCTTCAGAATTAAGGAAGAAACTTGATGACAGAAGTGAGAAATGTATTTTCACTGGATATAGTGAAACATCTAAAGGTTATAGGCTATATAATCCAATCTCAAAGAAATTAATTCTCAGCAGAGATGTACAATTTCTAGAAAATCAATTCTGGAATGATTCAGAAAATCAACAAGTGGACAGTCAAAATCCATTGCTGCCAAGTTCTGAAAACACAGAAAATTCAGAACAACAAGTACCTCAAAATATTCTTCCAAGATTACAAGTACAAAGACAACCTAAACACTCACAGAATAACTCAACTTCCAGCAGAGAATCATTCTCTGAACCACAGAATCAGAGAACTCGAAGTTTGAGAGAAATCCATCAGCAGTTGGATGACTTTGAGCAACACAACCTTTTTTCTTTAATCTCATGTCAACCTACATCCTTTAAGGAAGCAGCTAAGGAGCCACATGGGTTCAAGCCATGAACCAAGAAATTGACTCCATTGAGAAGAACAAGACATGGGATCTTGTTGATTTGCCAAGACACAAGAAAAGTATTGGTGTCAAGTGGGTTTACAAAACTAAACACAATGAAAAAGGGCAGATTGAAAAACACAAGGCAAGACTTGTTGCCAAAGGCTTATCACAACAACTAGGTACTGATTATGGTGAAACTTTTGCTCCGGTAGCAAGATTAGACACTATGAGAACTCTATTGGCCATAGCAACACAACACAAATGGCAAGTATACCAGATGGATGTCAAGTCAACATTCTTGAATGGTTTCTTAGAAGAAGAAGTTTATGTCGATCACGCACCTAGATTTGAAGTCCAAGAGCACCCAGCCAAAGTGTATCAATTGAAGAAAGCCTTGTATGGCTTAAAGCAAGCTCCAAGAGCTCGGTACAATAGAATTGACACTTATCTGATCAAAAGTGGTTTTAGAGGAAGTCAAAATGAGCCAACTCTTTACACCAAAACAGATCAGCACGGTAAAATTTTGATTGTATGTTTATATGTAGATGACATGATCTATACAGGAAATCTTGAGTTAACAGAGTTCAAACATGCCATGCAATCTGAGTTTGAGATGACAGATCTTGGCATAATGAAATATTTTTTAGGGATTGAGGTTAATCAATCAGCCAAAAGCATTTTTGTCTGTCAGCAAAAGTATGCAGCAGACATCATCAAAAGATTTCGCATGGAAGGATGCAATCCAATAGAAACCCCCATACCATTAGGCACAAAGTTGAGCAAGAAGCATGAAGGTCCTACTGTGGACTCTACCCTGTACGAAAGTTTAGTAGGCAGTTTGTTGTATCTTATAGCAACTAGGCCTGACATTATGTATGCAACCAACCTTGTTTCTAGATTCATGGAATCCCCCAAAGATTCTCATTGGAAAATGGCAAAACGAATCTTGAGATATGTTGCAGGAACTCTCAATTTTGGCTTATGGTACACTAAATCTGATAGTAATCAACTTTTTGGTTACACAGATAGTGACTTTGCAGGCAGCCTAGATGAAAGGAAAAGCACATCAGGATATGTTTTTCAACTCGGCACGAACCTAATTTCATGGGTATCAAAGAAACAACCAATTGTATCAATATCTTCTGCAGAGGCAAAGTATGTAGCTGCTACCTCAGCTTCTTGTCAAGCTGTGTGGTTGAGAAGATTATTGAAAGATATGTCACATACAGAAAAGGATCCAACTCCTATTTTCTGTGACAATACTTCAACAATTGCTTTATCTAAGAATCATGTGTTTCACAAGAAGAGCAAACACATTGACACTCGTTTTCATTTCATACGTGAGCTAGTCAATAATGGTGACATTGCACTATAATTTTGTGGTTCTCGAGATCAACTTGCTGATATATTTACAAAGCCACTAGAAAAGTCAGTTTTTGATTTTCAGAGACAACACTTAGGCATAGTCAGTGCTGATGATTGTAACTGTTGAGTTTAAGAGGGAGTGTTAAACATAATGTAACCTCAACAGTCTGACTGTACACTGCCAGTTGTACTGGACAATTGTACTTTCTATTCTTGTTTAGCTTGAGCCTATTTAGCTCAACCATCTCCCATTGTATTGTACTTCTTAACATCTTCTCAGAGCTTCTTCATGCATTCCAATATACTGTTCTATTCTTTTCTCTCTGCATTTCTCTTTGCCTCACAATTTATTAGCATGAATATGCCCATCCACAACCATTAAGAATAAATGAGATAATGAGCACCCCTGGTGAAGCCCATGGGATGAATTCAAAAAGGATCAGCCACCACCATTTTTGAGAACTACAAAAGAGATAGAGGATATGTAGGAAATAATTATGAAGTTAACCTCCGTTAGTTCAAAACTAATATGTAATAAAAGAAACTTGAGTTATAGCCAAGAGACCTATTCATACACAATTCATAGTTCGATTTTTATAACTGAAATTGGTTTTTTCTATGTTTTGATGGTGTGCATGCCCTCTTGTTCTGAGCTGATGGGTTCATGAATAAGTAGCCCTTTGAGAA
>JASDQU010437935.1:4279-20664 GCA_032191745.1 Picea mariana | reverse complement strand
AAAAAAGGATGAACACCTTCAATAACCACTCACATAACCAGATCAAAGATCAACACACCGATGTTTTCACGTGGTAAAACCCCTACGGGGAAACATCCACGACCCCAGCCAACGCGGCCACTTGGAGCAGGTTATTAAAGCAAAGAAAAAGGTTATAGAGAGATTTTACAAAAGAGTTTCTCACAATAGATCATCGACAAATGAACCTCCATGCTTTTTAAATATAGATAATGCACCAATCGGGTGTTAAGCCAGAGATCAATGGCCAATAAGATCGAGGAGAGTATGCATCGTCGGATCACTCTATGTCGGGAACATATCGTGACCGTCGGATTTCCTAACTACAAATGCATACTAATGCATACTAAAGAAACACACTTTTACCTAACGACATATTATACCAAGTAGATCTTAACTAACTCCTAAGTGTCTAAATATCCTAACACCCAACTTCCACAAGAGAAATTTCAGTCAAGCTAAAATTTCAGTAGTGTAACGTTATGCAAAAAAATGAGATCCATACTCCTCCTCCTCCATCCTTTTTATAGAATTTTTAAGTGATTAGTTTCACAAATTCTCATTAAATTCCTTTTCATGAAATTAATTAGGAGAAACCTCTCCCGTACACATGTCTCCCGATCCGTTAGTTTCACCAGACAATCGATTTTATTAATTAATTAATTATTCCTATTTCCCTCACCCACCTAAAAGCATTTGTAAAAATGATCCTCAGTGTCACAAAATTCCCTTACAAATATTAAATAACTTATGCCTTACTTAATTCCTAGTTGTGTTCATAATTAGAAAGTCCGGAAGGCAAGATTCCTTACTAAGTTAGACATTCAACTTTTCCTTTACGTTTCCCATTTTATTCAAGTTTCCTATTTCTTTTAAGTTTCCCTCTTTTTCCTTTTTAACTAAAAATCAATTTAGCAAGTGTAGATAAAGAAACCATTTACCTTTTTTCCTTTTTAATTAAAAATTAATTTAGCAAGTGTAGATAAAACAACCATTTACCATTTTTTTAAAATTAAATCCTTCGTTATAATTTTTATTATAATAAATAAGTTTGAATTTTTTACCCCCCCTTCTTGTTACATGCTTATTTATTATAATTTTTTATTTTTACAACATGTTCTAATTAGACCTAGGTTTTAATTTCACTATGCTTGACGACATTTTTTTTTATTAGGGAAAATTGTTTTTAAACCTTACTTATCACATCATTCATTTTAAGGTCAACTAGGTTTATTCACTTACCCGTTAAAATAGCGACGTTCCCTTCAGGACGCATTATGTGCTCCAAGGGTGCTACTCGCCTCTTTCCATTTTCCTTGTGCGACGTGCCCTTTGGGACACACTACGTGCTTCAAGGGTGTCACTTGCCTCTTTCTGTTTTCCATACGTGATGTGCCCTTAAGGATGCGCTACATGCTCCAAGTGTGCCACTCACCTCTTTACTGAATTTGGTAGACGTAAAACCCTTGGAGTCAATACTCTGCTAGGTGATCTTGCTGGAGACTAAGGGCCTCTAGGGAATAACACCCCTGATTTATTGTGCACCCCTTAGAATCATAGTGACCAACTGTCACAGTCCTCCCTCACAGCATCATGGTATTCTTGAACTAGGTAATCGTTAACCTACAGTTCCAACCATGGCAGGAGTACTAGTAGGTGCTGGCATGGTTGTTGCCACACCTCTCCCTCAATTTCTCTTGTTGTCTTGTGATGCAGGAGCATCGCGAGTAGCAAGCATGCGCAGAGGTGGAAGACAGTCAGGACAAGCACAACGCATTTCAACACACTGTCAAAAGTGTTTTGAAATGTTTTGAAATAAATGTGTGGATGTTAATGAAATAATTAAGAGGAGGAACGCTTGTAGATTGTAAATAGGTAGAGACATTTATATGTAGTAAATGTAAGTAGGTAGCTTTGAATTGTGGATTAGACAGTTTTAGGAGCGGAGGGAAAACTGACTATAGACACCCTCATCTTGTATCATTTGTAACAATTGCCATTGTCGATTAAGCATAGAGCATAGAGAGGAAGGAGCAAAGAGTTGTGTAGAAAAACCCATGTACAAAAGTCCTGAATTAATACACAAAGCTTTGATTCAAACTTATGGTGTTGTGATATTCTCTATGTATGCATGTTAAATGCTATGTTTATAGTTGTTTTACTCTTTCGATTGTACATTTTCTTTGATGCTGCGTATGTATGATTTCTTGTTAAATGTTTGACATCTGAGAGAGAAAGAGTAAGGAATGAGTTTCAATTGTTTCTCTATCTAAGCAAAAATTCCTGCAAGGAGTGCATTAACAAGGGTTCAAAGTTTCATCTCTGAAATCTCAGGAGAGATAATGTTACTCTCATTTCCGTAGAAGTGTAGGTTGAGCACAATAGCCATGAAAGGTGTGCATAGGCTGGTTGTAAGTTTAGAACTTATCAACCAAGAAAAGAATTGAAGGACTGTTGTTGCAAAGAGAGTGCACGGAGTCGAAGAATTCAATACTTGGAAGTACTTGAAAGGTTGCCACAAGGAGTGCATGTAGGAGTCTTCTTGAAGACTCGAGTTGTGGAGAAAGATCAGGAGGGTTAGTACCTTGAAGCTTTCAAAGGGAGACTCTGCAAAGTTACTTTGTAGGCAGATAAGTTCCAGTGAAGGAATAGCTTGTTAAAATCGTGGGAGTTGTCAAGGAAGAAACGGATGGTCGGAATTCTTCGTGGAGAATTCATGAAGTCCTGAGATCCATCAGATCTTGCAGAGGAGCAAGGAGAGTTACAATGAGTGTTTTCTAAAGTGTAAAGATCAGGAGAGATGGGGCTATTAGATCTCTCGTGAACTCTCACTTCAGAAGTTGAGAGTTGAAGGGGTAGAAGAATCCATGTCAAAGATTGTATATAGTGGAGAGTGGACAGGTGGCGTACTTGTCGACACAGAGGTCAAACCTTTGTTGACTATTTCATGGTTTTGTGAGTTGGAGAACCAAAAGCCTTGTAGCAATATTCAAAAAATCGTGAAGTGCGAAGTCTCGAAGCGGTGAAAAGATTTTTGTGGGGCCTGCCATTTGTAAAGCATGTCAGAACTCGACATTTCAACATTTCGAAGGATAAGAATTTGGGATTTTGTTTCCGAGATCCCCAAAATTGTGAAACATGATACTTTCGTGGGAGAGGACGTGACAAGCGTTTTGGCGCATCAAAAGTTTGGGTTTCGAAAGGAGAAGAGTTGAGAGACTTGGAAGGAGAAGTCATGAAGTCGCGAACTCTGAAGTTCTGAAATTGTGAGAAATACGACCACATTGTTTGGTCAGAGGGGGATTGGAATTGATGCTTCATGTTTGATTGCATGAGCTCAATTCATAAGGACCTGTGGAGAAGCACCATTTTATGTGCATGGGATTCCCTGAAGAAGAATCGAAGAGTCAATCTGACTCAAGGGAAGAAATTAGAACGATCCTGTAGTAGACCTTGACCTGAGGGTTGGGGGTCTGCGTCATCTTGCATGATCCCTCTACTCCACATGTGACTTTGGTCAGTGAGCTATCGTCATCCTACATGCATCAAAAAATCATGCCAACAATAATACTCAATCATCATAACATCTAATTATATGTACATATGTAACATTAACAACATTCAAACCCCAATAGTGCACTCCCTGACTCGATCTGGAGTCCAAGGGGTTTCATCGATGCCTCTGCATCCTCAATGTCCAAAGTACTGCACACTCAGGAGGACCCAGTTTATTGCACCTGTCTATGTAAATACAAAAAAATAACATATCATCATATCCATAATATCCCATCATCATAATCAAAACGACCAATAATATAATAACCGAGATCACTTGCACACAAGTGTCGTAAAAGAATAAGTTCCCTCAGTGCACGCAACAGAGGGATGTTACATACACCCTCTCTTGGTTTAAAATTCATCCTGAAGCTTCATAATATATAAGTACCAAAATAAAGTGTATCACAGTATCAAAGGATATCTATCAAAGAAAAAGTGTATGCATCCTCCCAGGTCATCAAGTGCGGACTATAGTTGTCCCACTAGACCTTGACCTAATCTACCGTTTGACATTGTAGTTGTCGAATGTGATGGTCCAGAATGTGGATTGGCTCCACCGTGAGCGCACCCTCATCATATACCTGCAAGGAAATCATGTCAATAACATGTGTAGGATCACTAATATAATGTCTCAAAATAGATACGTGAAAAACTTGGTGCCTACGCGTCAAAGAATCAGGCAAGGCTAGTCAATAGGCCACAAGCCCCTTCTTTTCCACAATCTCAAAAGGCCCCACGAACCTAGGAGAGAGTTTATAACCCTTTCCAAACTTGATCAAACTCTTATGCGGCTTCACCCACAAGAAGACTTGATTGCCAAGTTCATAACTATGGTCGACACGATGCACATCGAAATAAATATTCTGTCAATCCTGCGCTTCCTTGATCCTTTGTATTATTTTTTTAATTTGATATTCCATTTATTGGATCACTTATGGTCCCACCAAGATCCTATCCTTAAGCCGATCCCAACTCAAAGGTGTTTGACACGGTTGCCCGTAAAGAAACTCGAAAGGCGCCATCCTAATGGTGCTTTGATAACTGTTGTTATATGCAAATTCTACCAGTGGAAAGATATCTTCCCAACATTTATCTTGGTCCATAACATACATGCGCAACATATCCTCCAAGATTTGGTTTGTTCTTTCAGTCTTCCCGTTTGTCTCTAGTTGATATGCGGTACTAAAGTTAAGTGGGGTTCCCAAGGCCTCTTGGAAACTAGTCCAAAATCATCCAGTAAAGATCGATCCTCAATCGGATATAATCCTTTTGGGCATGCCATACTACCTCACAATATCGCTAATGAAAACTCTAGCTATGTCAAGTGCCTGATACGTAATACACACAAGAATAAAATGAGCACTCTTCATCAGAGTGTTGACTACTACAAAAATAGAGTGGTGTCTCCTTGCTGTCAGTGGAAATCCAATAATGAAGTCCATAGAAATGACCTCCCATTTTGATTCCGGAATAACGTGTAGTTGTAGTAATCCTGTTGGATGTCTATGTTCAACCTTCACCTGCTGACATTCTAGACATCTTTCCACGTAGTTGACTATGTCTACCTTCATTTCTTTCCAGAAGAATAAGGGTTTAAGGTCTTCCCTCATCTTCGTGACTCCTAGGTGAGCCATGTGCACTACTCTTTGAGCCTCATTTAGGATCAAATTCATCAACTCGTCGTTGGGCGGTATGTAAATTTGAATTTTCAATCACAATAATCCGTTGTTGTCCATAGTAAATCCTTCAAAGTTTGGTACCATTATTATGTTTTGTCCGATAAAATACTTGACCTCTTTGTACAAGTCATCATTGTACTATCAAGTTAGAATATTTTCACATAGATTCTTCTTAAGAGGCATCACTGAAAATATGTGCAATCTCCAACTCAATGCATCCGCCACTCTGTTCACTGTTCCCTTCAAGTAAGTAATCTCAAAATCATACTCCCTAAGCAATTCCGACCAATGCCATTGTCGTGCGTTCAAGTTGCTTTGTGTAAAGATCTATTGTAGACCAGAATGGTTTGTTTTTAGTTAAAATTTCCATCCAATAAGGTAATGTATCCAAATTCTCAAGCCATATATAATGGATAACAAATCCAAATCGTGCATTGCATAATTCTCCTCATACTATCTCAAATTTATCGAGATGTAAGCGATCACCCGACCATCTTGCATCAAGACTCTGCATAGGCCTTCCTTGGATGGGTCAGTGCACACTAAGAAGTCTGCATCCATGTCAGGAACCTTTAGTATCGGTGTTGTCGTCAACAACTCCTTCAACCTCTGAAATGCCTCCACGCATTTCTCGGTCCAAACAAACTTCTTATTCTTCTTCTCCAATTCTGTATTCGGATTTTCTATATTTGAAAAACCATCGACGAACCATCGATAGTATCCTACTAAATCCATAAAGCTACGCACTTCAAAGATATTCGTCTACGCATACCATTCCATAACATCATCGAACTTTGTTGGATCCACAATGATACCTTTGTTGGAGATTACATGCCCTAAGTAGTGAATCTTCTATTGATAAAACAAGTATTTAGACAATTTCCAATATAATTTGTTCTCTCGCAGACACTGTAGTACCAAGCGCAAGTTCTCTTCATGCTCTTCCAACATCCGAGAGTAAATCAAAATATCATCAATGAATACTTGGATGAAATTGTCCAAGTATTCCCAGAACACCCCGTTCATCAAACTCATAATTACCCTAGGGGAGCTTGTCAATCCAAAAGGTAAAAAAATAAAATTGTAATGTCCAAACCTTGTCATAAAGGTGGTCTTAGGGGCATAATCCTCCTTGATATGTAACTCATGATACCCTGATCTCAAGTCAATCTTTGAAAACAACATCGCACCCTTCATCTGATCAAAGAGATCATCAATCCTTGGCAACATATATTGATTCTTGATCGTTTCCTTGTTCAATTGAAAATATTCAATGGAGAGTCTTCATGACCCATCCTTATTCCATATGAATATAATAGGCACACACCATGGTGAAACACTTGGATGTATAAGTCCCAGGTCCAACAAATCCTTCAGTTTCATTCTCAACTCCTGTAACTCCGGAGTCGACATCTAATAAGGCATTCTTGCTATTGGTTAAGTCCTTGGTTCTAGGTCTATGGTAAATTCCAATTCCCTCTCTGGTGGCATCCCAGGTAACTTCTCAGGGAATATGTCTGTAGACTCTCCCACAATCAAAAGGTGTTCTATACCTTCTGTTACTCCCTTCTCATTTAATGAAAGGATCACATAAAGCTTACATCCCTTGTGCATGCCCTTCCGTAGCTATAAGGAATAGATGAACCTCAGGGAGACTCCCAGGTTCCAACCTACAATCACGCGTATCTGTCCCTCATAAATGACCAATCTCAACCATTTTGTCTTACAGTTAAGTATCGCATCATGCGATTCCAACAAGTATGTGTCAATCACGATGTCATAAGACCCTAAGGTTGTGACAGATAGGTATTCAGGCGCCGAGAATATCGAAGCAACTCCAAAAATGAGCCTCATACTGGGGCATTGTATGATCACCTTGTCTCAAGGCATTGAACTCGTTGAGATGACACTCAATGAATTCCTTTGATAGATACCTCTTTTAAAACTGTTCCTCGAATAGTTCCCATGACACATGTTTGACAACAATGTTCAATTGTGGAAGGAGAATCTTCCACCATAGAAGAGAACTCCCCTTCAGTTGAAAGAACACCATCTGGACCTTCATGTTGGAGGTATATTTGTGAAGTGTAAAGCACATGACCATATTCTCTAACCATGCCTTGGCAGATGCACCATCCGTGACACTCATGGACTTGAGAACTTATCCCTCTCGAGCTCTCGATGAATGATAATGGTACTGTCTTGGGAGAGTTATGGACCCTTAGGGGTATAGGCACCCTGGAATCATCTTAGTACAGATGGTGAATTAAGGCCTCTAAAATTCTTGTAAAGACCTTGTTAGACCATCATCATCCCTTACAACATTTCAATCCATCCCAAGGACTTGTTCTTCCCCTTGGGGGTTTGACTCCGAGGGAGTGGGCACTTCTAGAGCAGGGATGATTTTAAGGATGTAAATTTATTTTAAAATGTAGAAACCTTGGCAAATCTTATTAATCCTTCATATTCCAACTATAAATGATTGGCAATATTTTTGTAAAAATATTCAAATTTCTAAGGATTTTATATAGTTTTTATAAACTTTTGGCGATTTTAAGGTAAAATAATTTTATCTTATAGAATTTGGGCGAATCATTTTTAAAATAGAGAATCTCATTTTTGGAAAAACCATGGAAAATTAGCCCATGAGCGAAATTTAGCCCCTAAAATCATCCATGTTCTAGAGGCATCACACCTCCTTCCACGACACCACATTGCAAACCTCTATTGCATCCTCTAATCGAGATCACTGCATGGACATGCAAAAGTTTTAATTAGCGCTAAGTTATTACTCAAGGGTTTACTGTAGTGGAAAGCATAGAGATCCATAGTCATAGGGTTGAACCCACTCTGATACCATATGTAATGACCCTCATCGTTACAACTACATGCGAAGCAAAGCAAGTGCATTTTTTTTTTGTTTTATGCAAGAAGGCAATCAACAAAAACAAATAATGAACACAACTTGATGACAAACACAACTTACATGTTCAGGCAACAAACAATATTGACCTAGCGTACTAGCACATCATGGAACCGAACGAAACATGCGGCAATCAATAGACATATAAAAACAGTTACCCACCCGACACAAGCAAGTCAAAGCCTACAAGTTAAAGGACAACATAAACAACCCAACATAATGGCTTCGATGACTAGTAACTAGAAACCTCTACGGCACATGAAACCCAAGGCATTCAGGCATTATAGAGACAGGTACCAACATCAATTACAATGATAAATGCCCACATCAGGAAGCACAAGACTCCGACCAGGTTATCATTCGCATCTATCCATCAGGGTGCACAATGATCCCCTCATCAGGAATCATGTCGTCACAAGGCGATAGGTGTGACAACAACCATGGTGAAAAATAACATATATAGACCTTTAATCCAAGCTAAATCCCTCATGCTAGGAGACCAAAATATCTGTCAGTCATGAAGACTCTACCCAAGCATCGAAGCAACACGTCCACAAGACGCAAGGTGAAAACACTCAAAACTAAATTGTGCAGCTAACTAAAGGATGTCTAGTTCCTACAAGGCAAACATGTGTGGTGAAACAACTATGACCAACCACCATTTCAATTCGACTTAAGGCCCAAGGCATAGAGAACCAATTAATTGTTAAACTATTAATCGTTTTAGCTAAAAAATGTTAATCGCTCAACGATTAATCTGGCGCAAGCTATTAATCTATTATGCCAATAAACCATTAAGTTCTAAGTTAGAGACTTCAAAATCAAACATTCCTAGAAATATGATCCTAAAGTGTGAACCCATTGAACCTATCTATAGCAATGAAATTACATTGATATCATATCATCCAAAATTCCGTGAATTTTTTTTATCATTTAAAATCTATTTTCATGGTAATGTTCAGTATCTTCTACCACATTTTACAATAGTATAAAAAGGATATAAATCCATGGTTCAGGCACTTATTCATATTACTGTTCATCTCAGTGTATTGAGATAATACGGGTCCCTTGAGCCAATCCTAAACCAACTTTTAATAGTTTGTTAGGTTTCGTTGCACATCACTTTTATAACCAAATAACATAAATTTATCTTAACCCTAATCTATCACTAACTAACAATATGCTAACTAATCATCGCTATATAACAACAAGATGCTAACTAACAATATTCTATCTAACAATGCTATCAACAATAAAATCATTGTCTAATCAATATTCTACCCATCAATAAAATCACTATCAACAATAATTCATTGTCTGATTGACGAATTATTGTCTAATGCAATAATGCTGACTATTAATAGTCGTTGTCCATTAACAAGTGTATTGACACATCTATTGATAAAACTAATGAAAAATATATTGATGAAACTGTTGATAACACTGGGTATATACGGGTGAATCGCCTAGTAAATCGTGGTGAAAATTTAGATTAATAAGCCAAGTAAATCGGGGTTAAACCATGACAAGGATCTCTACCAAAAATTGTTGTTTATTAAAAAGAAACTGTTATCTATGATCTCACTATCCAATAAAAAGGAATTAAGTACATAAAGGAAATAACAAAGAATTAACAATATATATACATCGATGTCTAATTAAAAGGAAATGTTGGGGTAAAATCATGAAGATGGGTAACAATTTTGTGAGAATTGTGTCTCCAAAATTCCTAGTAGCATTTTTTCAGCCAAAACAATGCTGCTAGGAATTGTTTCAGCCGAAACATTTTTCGACCAAAAATTTGCACGTCAAATTGAACGGTGCCCTCAAAATTTATGTACAATGCTTTTCGGATGAATTTTTTTCCAATGGTAATCATATTTTGGCTGAATTTTGTTTTTGCTGACATGTCTATTTTTAATGGATTCCATTAAAATCTAGGTTTCCACCGAAAGAATATTTTGGCTGATAACCTACAAATGGGATTGTTTGCAAGAAACTACAAATTTTGTCCACCTTATTTGATCTTTGGAGGTAGCATAATCCTACAAATAATCATAAGTTAGTTTTTCAATTGATACCAAGATTTTTAAAATTGAATCTACTTTCATTACATATAATTTGTTTTCATTTTCATTATTTTTATCTAATTTTATTTAATTTTATAAAAACATCACTACATAATATTTTTAGGTGAGATTATGATTCAGTGAAATGAAAAATCCATATATCTAAAAATTAGAAAATTATGGAAAATTTATATTCATAATCCTTAAATTGTTCTCTTCAAAAGGGTATTTTGAGATTTTACTTTTAAGTAAAAATTAAGATGGATACATGGTGGGGAAAACACATGTTTAAAATCTATAATGCTTTCAGATTGGTTAAGTTAAAAAAATTCTAGAAATTAGAATATTCATCTGTTAGATTCAAAACTATAGTGATCTTGAAATAGAGTCTCTATAAATTGTTGCAGTATATTTCATTTGTCAGAAACAAAATTTTAATAATGGATACATTTTTGGCAGAAACAATAACTCATTATATTTCCCTTCATTTTTAAGCAGCGTATTGTCAAACAATTGCCACATTGACATATCAAATCTCAATAAATAAAAAAATGGAAAATAGTTTGTAGAATGCTAACAAAATTTCTCACAAGTTTTGTTTTTACAGTAAAGTAAAATTCTAAATAAAAAAAAAATACTTTTCTTTACAAAAAGTTGAAGAGCCTGTTAAAATAAAATAAAAATTGTCATAAACAAGAAAATGTGTTCCCCGTCTTCATGATTTTACCCGTTGACTATGAAAAACACGTTGTCTATATGATATACATGTACAAGTCGTTGCCTATATATAAAAGGTGTTGTCTAACATATATGCGATTTTTGTTGTCTATCATGTAAAATAGTTGTCACACCATAATTATAAAATCTTTGCTATACAATAAATGGAAAATCGTTGTCATACAAAATCTATAACATCGTTGTCAAATAATTATTGTTAAAATCAAAATCATATATAAATATAAAATCATTGTCATATGATAAATATAAAATCGTTGTCATACCAAATTCACTGTCTCTTATTAAATTGTTTTCTATCATTAAATTTGTTGTCTATTATTAAATCTATGTCTAACAATGATATGCTTGTTCATTAATACATGATGTTTCTATCTATAAAGTACATGATGTCATTTTCTATTATATGCGTGATAACTCTTTCCATTAATACATGATTTTGTTGTCTGTAAAATAAATGATGAGATGCATGATATCACTCAGAATTTCATGGAGTAATTTCTGTGTAACATGCCAAGAAAAACGCCCATAAATAAAATCGTTGTCAATGAATAAATTGTTGTCCAACAGTAAAGGTTGTCTAAAAAAGATATTGTTGGGTAAAAATGTGTAAATCATTGTGCATTATATTAAATCATAGTCACTATACATCAAATCACAATCAATATATTAAATCACAGTCAAAAGATATGAAAATCACAGAGTAAATAGATGATAATGTTGTCATTTAAATATATGAAATCACACAGTCAAATAAATCTCTTCTTAATTCCATTCGAATCCAATGCTATTAAAATGAAATATTCACAGTGGTAGGTAATATAAAGAAGAGAATTTATCGATCAAAGCACTGGGTAAAATGCCAAGAAATCACTGAGATAATATGCCAAGAAATCATAGAGATGAATCAATTAGAGATTAATCAACCAAATGCAGACACTAATTGATCAAGGATGAATCAAAGAAAAATTTAGAGATAATCAATCACTGGAAGGCCTAAAGATCACGGATTAATCATAAGAGAAAAATGCAGAGATAAACTAGGATAAATTTATCCTTCACTTATTATCCATGCATAGAAAAGCAGGGCATTTTTATCTATAAGTCTTTAAAAACTAGAGTGATGATCGCCGATTCGACTCCTAGCCAACTGCTCAGGCACGGAATAATAACTTAAGGAATAAGGGACAGAATATAAAAAAAAAAAAAAATTCTTCTTATTAATCAATAAAAAAAAATGGAGAGAAATCATTGCAATCAGAGGTTTGATTCTCCATGGGAAATCAATTCAAAATACAACGAGCAAGGGGATTACAAATACCATAGGAAAGTAGGTGCAAGAAATCTCATGACAATGAAATCTTCAACCAAGAACAAAAAACTAACATCTATAAATTATATTTTATTGCAAGTAACAACTTTAACGGGTGTACCTTAGCCAAACACGAATGCTCTGCAGTTTTTGTCCCATGCGCGCTCCATCCAGCTCCTTCTTACAAACCAATGTGACCTCACCGATACCTCCCAGCCAACGCTAGGGGTACTCTTCTTTCCCCTGAGCCCCTCAAGACACAAAGGGGCCACACACACAATACAAGAGAATGATAGCACCCAACTCAACTCACATGATCGAGCTACCATTGGTTACCTGAGCTGGGTATCCCAACTCCCACAAGAGAAAGTTCAGTCAAGGTAATATTTCAGCAGTGTAACGTTACGCAAAAACATGAGATCCATACTCCTCCTCCTCCATCATTTTTATAGAGTTTTTAAGTGATTAGATTCCTAAATTCTCATTAAATTCATTTTTCATTAAATTAATGAGGAAAAACCTCCCCCATACACATGTCGCACGACCCACTAGTTGCACCCGAAAATCAATTTTATTAATTAATTAATTATTCCTATTTCCTTCACCCACCTAAACGAATTCCTAAAAACGATCCTCGATGTCCCAAAATTCCCTTACAAATCTTAAATGACTTACACCTTACTTAATTCCTAGTTGATTTCATAATTAGAAAGTCCCAAAGGCAAGACTCCTTACTAAGTTAAACATTCAATTTTTTATTTATGTTTCCCCTTTTCTTTATGTTTCCTATTTCTTTTAAGTTTCCCTCTTTTTTCTTTTTAACTAAAAATCAATTTAGCAAGTGTAGATAAAAAAACCATTTACCCTTTTTGCTTTTTAATTAAAAATTCATTTTGAATTGTAGATAAAACAACCTTTTACCCTTTTTTTAAAATTAAATCCTCTATTATAATTTTTATTTTAATAAATAAATTTGAATTTCTTACCCCCACTTCTTGTTACATCTTTATTTATTATTAAACTTTTTTTGACCACATGTTCTACTTAGACCTATGTTTTAATTTCACTAAGCTTGACGACATTTTTATTTTATTAGGGAAAATTGTTTTTAAACCTTACTTATCCCATCATTCATTTTATGGCTGACTAGGTTTATTCACTTACCCGTTAAAATCGCGATGTGCCCTTCAAGACGCACTATGTGCTTCAAGGGTTCCACTCACCTTTTTCCTTTTTCCTTGCACAACGTGCCCTTCAGGGCACACTACGTGCTCCAAGGGTGCCACTCACCACTTTCCATTTTCCTTGCGTGGCGTTCCCTTCAAGATGCACTACGTGCTCCAAGGGTGCCACTCGCCTCTTTCCATTTTCCTTGCACCACATGCCCTTCATGATGCACTACATGCTCCAAGGATGTCACTTGCCTCTTTACTGACTTTGTTAGATGTCAAACACCTAGATTCAATACTTCACCAAGTGATCTTGTGGGAAACTAAGGGCCTCTAAGGAATAAGGCCCTTGCCTTAGTGCGAACCCCTTAGAATCATCATGGGAAACTATCACAGTTTTCCCTCATGGTAGTGTGGGTCTTCGCGAACTAGGTAATCGCAAACCTATAGCTCGAGCCACATCAGGAGTGCTAGTAGGTTGTGGTAGGGATGTTGCCACACCTCTTTCTCAATGTCTTTGGTTCTCCTGCATCACCCCTCTAATTGACATGTGAGTCTGGTTAACAAGCTATCGTCAACCTGCATCCATCAACGAATCATGTCATCAATAATACTCAATCATCATAACATCTAATCATCTTTACATATGTCACATTAACAACATTCAAACCCCAATAGTCTACTCCTTGACTCAATCCAGAGTCCAAGGGGTTTCATTAATGCCTCTGCATCCTCAATGTCCAAAGTCCTGCACACTCATGAGGAACTAGTCAATAGCACCTGTCTATGTATATACAAGAAAATAACATATACTCATATCCATAATATCCCATCATCATAATCAAAATGACCAATAGTATAATAACCCGGATCACTTGCACACAAGTGTCCTCAAAGAATAAGTTTTCTCAAGGCGCACAAGAGCAGGATGTTACGTGAGTGCCCTCTTCATCAACGCAACATGAAGGTAGTGTTAGTCCAGTGCAAGGATACAACTCGAGTTGATCCCACCTGGGAGCTAGCTACAATTCTCCATCAATTTCCTCAGCTCAAGCCTTAAGGACAAGGTTTTTTTTAAGAGGGAGGGCATGTTAGGGACATAAAATCCCTAATCCCTCACATAGGTAGAATAATATATTTTCCATGTAATAAATAAAAATATTAATAAGGCATAGTAATGAGGAAGAATAAGTCAAATGTAAGAAGACCTGGTAGAAGCTTCTGCCTGTGGAAGATCTTCGTGTAGAATGTTCTTTTCGTAGATAGATTTAGTATAAATATGAGTTGAGGGCATGAGAATTTATTGTGTTGAGAATTATTGTCATAGATTTCTAATCTTCTGGAGGTTTCCCCCTCAAAGAGACAAGTGAACATTGTTTCCTGTCAATAAATGTATTATTGTGGTGTTGTGGTTTCATCTATTATGGTTTTCCTCTATTATTCTCTGCAATATTTATTTTTTCAACTATTATATAGATCTGGTACCTTACAGTACAACACTCCATTAATAAATTTGATTGGATAAATAATAAAAATTTAATATTTATTTGGAATAACCAACATTGCATACATACTTTGCACCATTCACAAATGTGTGTATTCAAGGAGTGCTATTTATTTAGAAGAAACGATTAAAAGTCAATTTGTTTATCGTATGTGGACACAAATTTCAGGGATCAAACATATTATATATAAAAGAAGGTGAATAAAATTTAAAAGACATTAGCCATAATAATTTCTTCAAATTAGAATTAATTTGGATATTTGATGGTTCATGTAAAATAGATAGAAATAAAAAATAAAAAAACATTTTTTTCCTTTTTTGAAAAGGTCTTGTCCAAAGAGTGATAGTTAAAACTATTCAAAATGACTATGAACCGTGAGTATGGTAGTTAAAACTATTCAAAATGACTATGAACCGTGAGTATGAGTAAATTTTGTAATTTGATTGTTAATTTAATAATGTTTATGACAACCGAACAATATATAAAGTCTATTAATGTTACCATATTGACATATCCTTACTTCGATACAAATAAAAATCGTTAGTGTGTCGCATCTATTTGATTGTAGTTATAAAAGATTTATTAAATAAAAAAATGATTATATTTTATGTGAATGGAATCTTGTTATATGGAATTCATACGATATTTTTACGAGTCATTTCTATTAAATTAAAACATTCATATAGATACAAAGATTTATTTTATATGATCATGTGTTAAAGAAATATTTGAATGGTTGTTCATTATTTTTTATGTTAGTCTATTATATGATCATGTGTTAAAGAAATATTTGAATGGTTGTTCATTATTTTTTATGTTAGTCTATGGACATCTACACTATAAAAACGTGAATGATTTTTTTTATATTTATGTGAGATAATGGAATTGAAAAGGAAGTTATTTAAAGGAATTATATTACAAGATGATTGTGGTATGCTACTTAGCAAGGATCATGTTGAGGTTTCAAATATACATGTATATTTCAAACCTTTAAATAAAGTTTAACGTGAGATCTATTTTAAATATCAATTACACATTCTTGTTACATAAATTGTGGTCATGTTTAGTACATGGTGAAATCTGTTTTAAAATACTTTAAATTATATTAAATAATGTAAGTACTATTTTTTGCAATTTTTTTTCCTTAATAGAATTTTATATGTTTAATTTTTTTTTTTAATTTTGATATCAAATTATATTTGATAAATTCACTATTATTTTTAATAGTTTTTAAAATGTTTTCATCCAAACAAAATTTAATTAATAGAAAAATTTGTAAGTATTGATTTGCAGCTCAAATTACAAAAATCCAATAGATATGAATGTTATGCATTAAATGTTATATTTTATTTTTTTGAAATACCTATGTATATAAATTAGAATGAGAATTATGAAATCACAATAATAACAAATTCAA
>JASDQU010437934.1:21338-39223 GCA_032191745.1 Picea mariana | reverse complement strand
AAGGGGACCTGAAAGGGTACCTACACTAGGTGTCTACATCAATTGTAACTTATGATGTTTTTCTTAGAACATTTATAGTGATAGATGGAACGTATAGTACTATTTTTCCACTAATGAGGGGTAGCACCTCAAAACAAGCTTGATTTCTCACATGTTCTATGGTGCTACCCCTTAAGCATTGTGAATAATTACTCCAACAAGAACACATGCCCTTTTATGGGATCTTTCAAATTTGAATGGTATTCCAAATTCCATTAGTAATTTTTTCACAAAGGGGATGGATCTAGGGGCCTTGACTCTTCCCAATAGAGGAATATATGATCTCTACCACTAAATGAAGGTCTTAGTGCTAAATATTCCGTTTTCAAACTTGTTTTTTTATATTAAGAGTTTTTGTATTAAAATATCAATAGAATGTACATAATTTCCTTCATAGATATCATTCAACCCACATTACAATCAATATCCATGGATTTTACTGGCCTTCCTAGAGGGAAACTAGGGAAATTATCGAAAAGGGCATACAAAACTAAGTCTACAAAAGCATAATAGTGTCCAGAATATACAAAATTATATTAAAGAGTAAAAGAAAACTAGAGAAAGCATAATAGACCATAAAACCACAAAGAACTATTCTAATAAAAGAAAAGATAGTATCAAGCATCCATAGTATGCAAAAAACTTGGTTAATTGCTTTCTGTGTCACATATACTTCTATGTCTTGTGTACACTAATCAATCATCTTGTGCAGTGTATTTAGTGTTGTCTCATCTTGCATCAATTCTAAAAATATTTTTATAATGTCTTTCAAAGATTTTTCCTTCTCTATTGGCCTCTCTGGGATGGTGCGATCATAAATCAGCAACGTATTGTACACTGATGGTGTATTTGATGTTGAAGCTATCCAATATGGTCCTAGTATCTCGTTCCTTTCTCGCTGATACGTTTCCCTTTTTTTTTTTGGATTGAATGTTGGCATGGGCTTAGTTTATTTCTTTATCCGTTGTTCCACTCCATTTCCTTTCTCTATCACATTTGGTCCAGTTCTCGCTCCACCATGTGTAACGACTACTACTCTTGGATGATTTTTGTGTTGTTCAGCGACTATCATCTGCAGGTTCTGGTATTGATTCTGATGTTGGGCCTGATGTTGGTTATGATTCCCTATGGCCTACCACCTTACTATCAGTTTAGAACAGTCTTCTTTCACATGATCCAAGGATCTACAATATGTGCATGTCATGCAAGGATTTGGGAAATCTCTTGCTAAATGTCTCGGTTGATTGCAGTTGTAACAAATTATTATTCCTCTTAGAGTGTTATATTGTGTAATTCCTCCTTCTGCAGTGAAATTTTCTTCCTGAATTTTGTACACATCCAAACTTGACTCTCTCATCAAAGCAAATGCACGACAATATTTCTCATTGTGTCCTACCGATTTGCAAAAATTACATAATTCATTTCTTGGGGTACTTTGATATTTTTGCAGTAAAGGGAAAGCATTCAGATGATGGCCCCATGTCTTACATATCGCACACTACCCCACTCCTCCTACCAATGGGTTTGGTTCTCTGGAGGCCATATACTGCGTGAAGGATGGACACGCTTCCTTCATATGGCCTTTTGTTTTACATATTATACACAAAAAATGTTCACACTTCTCCTTTTCCTTCATTATCTTTGATAATTGAATTCTTAACACAACCAACTGTGATTGTGTCTACGTCATACCTATGCCATCGCCTATAGGAGATGCTTCCAATTTCATCATGATTTCCAAATATTCACCTTTTGTTGTGTTAATGGACAATGAATGTGTGGCAATAGGCTGACTATAAACCATTATTGATGTTTCTCATCAAGAATCACCTCTCCCAGAAAATTTTTCGTAGTCCATATTGTGTCACATACAAAACAATGTTTCTCAGGGTCCTCCGACCCTGTTCCCTAAAACTCATGAATTCTCGACATATGATCTATCCCTACCATTGTACTAGGTGTTGTACTTACCCTTGGTGATGTTGATTTTGTGTTGTTCCCACTATTCTGACTATTACTTTGACTTCCTCCACTTATTACAATTGTGTTGGAATAATGATTCATTTATCATATTTTAGATGTAATTTGTTTTAGTATTATTGTTATTTTTTATGTCTACAAAGTGTAATTAATGTGATGAAATATATTTGAGAGATTCAAGGAGTGATTATTGGAGAGATTATTGAGATATTGTAGGAGAAGATGATTTCCCGTAACATCTACTCTCATTGTATAAATTCATTCTTTGGTAATGAGAAAGATTTAGTTGAGTGCTCATTGTTATTGTATTATTTGCTCCATTGTTTGATGGTGTATTTATTCATTTGGTATTGGAGAAAATGTTAAGACTTGGAAACCGTTTCATGTAGTGGAACCTCAAGTGGCAATGAATCTTGCAGCCACCTACGATGCTTTTGATCCTAAAATATAACATCAGGAACTACACTCATGTTTTCATGGGATGCTCTTTCTGTTTTCGGCTTCCCTTATCTCCTAGTTCTCCCTGGGCTCGAATCCCCTTCCTTGGAACTTTCCACCTTGGATTGAAGCGATTTTCCCTGCATTTTGAACCAAATTTAATATCAAAAATCATCAAACAAGTAGAGGAAAATAGTCCTCTGAAACGTATCAAAAATTGTAGCTAGACAAACTCTTGTGTGTTTTTTTCATTTGTTTGAAGTGGCAAGGAGCAGAGCTTTGTGCTTGAGAACCATGGTGGAGTCTGGTTTGTGTTCGTTTTGGATTATTAATTTTAGAGAGATCAAGTGTGAATGGGTGGCTATCTGGTATCGTTTTCCTATGTGAAATCTATGTGCAGCTTCTTGCTTGCTTGGTATCATTTTCCTATCTCCAAGAATTGTCTGCTATGATATTTGTTGTTCACTCAGTATATTGCTCGTTTCCGCCTCTATCTGTGCCTGTCGAGTTGCTTGATTTCCGTGAATGTGTCAAGGAGTAACATAGTTTGTGTGGGACGAGTTGGTTCAAGTCCTTTTTGTTATATATGTGTGGCAGAGGAACCATCTAGATTGTGGTATAGATTTTGGTCTAAGATATGCATATTAATCTGGCAGAGGAGTAGTGTAGTGTAACAATCCACACCAAGTAGAGGAGCACATGATGCATCCAAGAAAAGAGGCGATTGAAGGTATAAGGTGTGTGAGGTAAATCTAATTACAAAAATTGAATTAACATAGTTTAGTCTTAAATGACTTTGATAATATGGTGATGGTGTTTATTTGTGAGCTCAAATGTTCATATGGATTATGAAAAAGGTCATGTTTTCAAGAGGTGATGTTATATAAAAAATATATTGTGATTTGGGTAAAAAAAATTCTCTTCTTTGATTTGGTATACAACAAAGAGAATTAGTGCTCGATGTTTATGAGAGAATAAATGTAATTTTTTTTAGTGAAGGGAGGTATAAGAAGTGTTGATTGTAATACTTTGGAAGAATTGAGCTCTTATCTCTTCATTGTACTCAAAAATTAATAAAAGAATTATTTTTTGGTGGTGGTTGAGTCCTAATTTGTTTGGGACATTGGTTCTCGTCCTAAGCGAAGTGGAAAACTCTGTATTGTTTTTTCATATTATCTCTTATTCTCTCTCTCATTATTATTTATTCTTCATGGCGATAAGAAATTTTGTGTTGCCTAAACATGTTGGAACAAATTATTTCTATTGGAGAAAACACATGAAACCAATATTCATCATTAAAGATTTATGGGAGCCTGTAATTGATGGATATATGACCCATTTTGCTAATGAATTCAAAACATTAAGTGATTATGAAAAGAAATATTTAAAGGAAATTATTAAGAAAGATAATGAAGCACTTTCACTTATAGGGAGCATAGTTGAAGAATATATATTTACAAGAATTAATGTTGCAGAATCATCGAAGCAAGCTTGGAATATTTTAAGGAATACATATGAAGGTGTGGTTGTAGCTATATTGCAAACACTAAGGATAAATATTGAAAATTCCAACATGCAAAGTAATGAATCTATTCATGAATACATCACAAAGATGCAAGATAGTTTTAATCAGATGAGGTCCTTAGGTGAAGATGTTCCAGAAAGGAGACTAATTGAGAAAATTTTAAGAAGTTCTTTTGTTATAACCCTAATTTGCACCAGACATGCTTACCTGGCATCAGGCAATCTCAGATTCCTTCTTTGCCAAAGCACTGCTGAACAAATATTCTTAAAAACCTCTTTTATAAAGGCCCACGTTCCCTGCTCCATTACTGCACGCATGTACATGCTAGCTGACCCAAAACAACCTGTGTGTACCTACAAAAGCACTAAAAAAGGAAAGTTCCTGATGGAACACACAACTTTGGATGAGTTAACTAAACCTTTCGGCCATGCATGGACGAGGGTTTGACCAAATACCTAGCATCTTCTAGCCTATAAAAGAAGGGTTAGGGGTCCCATTTTGAAGAGGAGAATCATAGTAAAGAAACTATACCTGATTGCACATTCCCTTTGTCCGAACCCTTTAGCCATCCTTGTACAAAGAGAAATATAGAGAAAAGAAGTTGGAGGACAATTGAAGAGGAGCCCAGGACCAAGTTTATGGAGTAGTGGTTGGATTCATCATTTTAAGTTTATTTGTTGAAGTTAGTAATAAAGAAATACTTTTCCCATCCCACCATATGAGGTTTTCATGGTTTATTGCATACTTGTTTATTGAATCTCTAACCCATTAATCTATATATCAAATGCATGTGGAGTTTGTTATTTGTCTTGTGTGAATGTAGGTCAGCCTTGGGAGGAGAGTTGCAGTCAAGGAGCGATAAAGCGTGAGGAAGGATCAATATCAAATGCCCAAAATAAGGTATGCTCACTTGATCTTCTTAACTATGTATTTGCTTAAGAATAATGGGGATTAGGTTTGGGATGACGGTAGAAAGTAGAAATCTTTATGTCTTTTCTGCATGCATAATTAAAACCTAAGTGCTAGTCTATAGAGGGATTTTCCACTCACAATAGAATTGGTGACCATACTGGGGAGGAAGTATGATCTGTGATGAAGATCATCCCAAGGTTTGTCCGGACTAGTCATTGCTTCAATTTCTTCTTCGTCAGAGGGAAATATTCTGCTTAACTTTGGAAGGAAGTATGATCTGTGATGAAGATCATTCCAAGGTTTGTCCGGACTAGTCATTGCTTCAATTACTATTTCGTCAGAGGGAAAGACTAAGTCTAATGAATCAGTTTCAGTGAGAGAACCTTGACTATGACTGGAGATAGGTCTTGTCCTATTAATCCCTTAGCTACACACAAGGTATATGCTCAGGGTAATATGGAAACCATCCCTGAAACCATACCGATCAATATCTCCAGAACCCCTGGCGTCGTGGAGAATGTTTTCGTCGAAGTTGACTGCTCCCCTGGAGAGATTCAAATATACACAAATCTATTTAAAGAATTCTACGATGTTTTTTCCTGGTCTTACGAGGAAATGCCAGGCATCGATCCAAAAATAGTCGAACATGAAATCACAACTTATCCAGATGCCAAGCCTGTTTGGAAAAATCTTCGTCCAGTTAATCCCAAGAAAGTAGCAGCCATTAAGGTTGAAGTTGAGAAACTGCTAAAAGTTGGTTTTATCTATCCTATCCATTTGACCCAATGGGTGTCAAATCCTGTGCCGGTCAATAAAAAACAAGGCACGATTCGTGTATGTATATACTTCTGTGATTTGAACATGTCCAAAAGATAATTTTCCCACACCATTCATCGATCAGATAATTGATGAACGTGTGGGTTGCAAGGCCCTCTCTTTCATGGATGGTTTTTTGGGATATAATCAAATACAAATCAAACCCAAAGACCAGCACAAAACGTCATTCATTTGTCCCTAGGGTACATTCGCATATCATAAGATGCCCTTTGGTCTCAAAAATGCTGGAGTGACCTTTCAGTGGGCCATGTCTTTTTCTTTCCATGGCTTCAAGCATATAGTCGAGGCCTATTTAGATGATTTAGCATCTCGATCTCACAAGAGAATGGATCATCCCACACACCTCCGACTTATCTTTGAGCATTGTCGCTACTTCCGGATTTGCTTGAATCCAAACAAGTGCAGTTTTTACGTAACATCAGGACGTTTGTTAGGTTTCATAGTATCAACAACATGGATCATGGTCGATCCTCTTAAGGTTGAGGAAATAATTTAGTTGCCTCCCCCACGCACAATCTTTCAACTTCAGAGTCTACAGGGCAAGGCAAACTTTTTAAGATGTTTCATCGCCAACTATGCCAAGATCACAAAAGGATTTATGCGCTTAATGAAGAAAGAAATTCCTTTTCATTGGGACGATGCCACCCAATGCTCTTTCGATGCATTGAAACATGCCCTTATGACTGCCCCTCTGCTTCAGCCACCTAACTATAACAAAGATTTCTTATTATACCTGGCTGCAACAAAGTCAACCATTGACATGGTATTAGTTCAGGAGGATGACTTGTTCTCAGAATATGTGATTTATTACCTGAGTCGAGGCCTCATAGGACCGGAACTCAATTATTCTCATAATGAAAAACTTGTGTTGGCAATAGTTCATGCTGTTCAACGGTTCCATCATTATGTTCTATTTGGAAAGACCACCATCATTGTTGTCATGAATCCATTCCAATACATGTTAACATGATGGGTAATAGGCAGAAAGATCAGTAGATGGATAGTTGTCTTGCAGGAGTTTGACTTTGACTTCGTTTCAGTGAAATCCAAAAAGTCATTGGTCCTCACAGAACTTATTTTGAAACTTTCGGTCGAGTTAGGTGATGTTGTGTCCGAAGAGTCACCTATCAGCGGAGATATGTTTTTTATCACATCTTCGGATCTCTGTTACAGAGATATACTTATCTATCTCCAGACTTTGAAGTTCCCCACCTTTACTTCTCGTGATGAGTGTCGACGTATATGCCATCAGGCTAAGAATTATCTCATACTCGATGATATGTTGTATCAGAGAGGTGTTGACTGCATCCTATGTTGATGTCTCACTCGTGAAGAAGCAGTTATCATGCTTAACGATTTCCATACCGGAGCATGTGGTGGTCATTTTTCTGGGTTGGAAACAACCTAAAAGATTCTACACGCAAGTTACTTTTGGCCGACACTAATCAAATATTCTACAAGCAGGTTACTTATGGCTGACACTAAGAAGTGCCACCCATGCCAGATCTTGTCTCGGAAGATGAGGGCACATCCCGCTCCCATGTTTCCTATCATCACAGTTGGTCCCTTCACCAAGTGGGGGATTGATTACACTACATGCAACCCTCCTTCAACAAGGGGGCACCGTTATATCATTGTAGTAGTAGACTACTTCACGAAGTGGGTCAAATCTATGCCAACGTTTAAATATGATGGAGAGACTGCAACTCTCTTTTTATTCAACCAGATAATAGCAAGGTTCAGCTTCCTGAGGGAGATTGTCACTGACCATGGCAGTCACTTTCAGAACCAGATGATGACCGAGTTAACATCAAATCTTGCGTTACGACAAGAACATTCATCACCCTACTACCCCCAAGCAAATGGTTAGGTGGAAGATGTAAATAAATCTCTTAATACCATCCTACAACAAATGATCAACTCAGCCAAGTCAAATTGGCATTTGATGTTATACTCGACATTATGGGCTTACCGAACGTCTGTTAGGAATGCAACCAGTTTCTCACCTTTTCAACTCATTTACAGGCTATAAGTAGTCTTGCCTATCGAATGTCAGATCACATCCCTAAAGTTGGCAGTACAATTATTACCATATACTTCTCCACTTGAAGAACGATTATTATACCTTAAGCGGCTCAATGAGCAGCATCATGATGCGGCCTTGGCCAATGAGGCTCACAAACATAAAGTCAAGTGTCAGTATGATAGGTCTGTTTGTCCTTGGATTTTCACTGAAGGTGACCTTGTCCTGGTCTATGACCAAGATAAGGACCCTCTGGGGGTAGGAAAATTCAAACCCATGTGGTTTGGACCTTTCATCATAAAAGAGGTTCTAAAAAAGGGTGCTTATCGTCTGGTTGACTTTGAAGGGAATGATTTGGCAGAGCCTAGAAATGGTCTCTACCTCAAGAGGTATTACTCATAGGTAGGTCACCATGGGTAACTTTTTGTAACATATGTATAGTCTTTGTACTATTACTTTCTAGTTTCTTTTAGTATTATGGACGTGTCATTTTTTATGTTATCTTTCGTCATTGTGGCAGATGTCAAGTGAATCCAAGGTGTTCATTGGGTACACAAATGGTGTTAGCTGGCACACTTAGAGGCTTGCCTCCATAGCTTGGGTAATTTTTATACCTCAAGGCCAGTTATTATCTTCCAGAGGTATATGCTTAGGTGACACCACAAACAATGTCACCGAGTATAATGTGGTTATTGAGTTGCTTCGTGACACCTTGTCATTTGGTATCTCTTATCTCTGGGTCTATCTCGATGCTCAACTGGTTGTGTCTCAATTAAATAGAGTCTACCATGTTCATGATCCGACTTTACACCGATAATTCCTTAGGGTATGTCTCTTGGAACGAAGCTTTGATTATATTACATATTTCATGTTCCTAGGAGATTAAACAAAATTACAGACACTCTAGCTAATCAAATTTTAGATTGGCATCTTGCACACATATGAAAGGACATACACATAAACATGTAAATACATTTTTAAGGCAAAAATTATCCATAAGACACAAAAAGACATAAAAATCCATATATAATATCATAGTCACCAGAGTACATAGGTGGATGCAAATGCCTCAAAAATATGACCAATAACGAGTCATGGGGCTTATGCCCTCAAAAAATATATACAAGTAGTGTTCTCATCACGTGAAAAGTCTAACTAAGGTCAGGGCCTATGGGCCCTGTTGTACTGATCAACAACGTTTTCCAAACACCAAAACAATCGGACCCACGTCCGTGGTGACCCCACTACATGAGGTTGCATAGATGGTGGAAAATCCTCAATCTCTGCCATAGGGACTGTGTGAGTGAGCAAAGTAAAGTTTCTCTTGACTTGCCTCAACACCCTCTCAGCCTCCCTGACTAGAAGCTCTCCTCCTGCTGCTAGTCCCCCTGAGGCGACAAGTGTGGCCCCTGGCTGAGGAAGACGCTTGTTCCTCGCATAGTCTGCAAGTCACACTGGTCCCACATCTGCACACAATAGACACATATCCGTCAAAAAATATGGTATAAAAAAAAACAACATAAAAATTACATATGTTTCAAAAAAACAAAAAAAAAAAACACAACATAACAATAATGTAAACTTACCCATCTCTCCTCGCTCCTCACTAGAAGGCACTGGTATCTCAGGATCTCTCGAGAAATCAATCCCAGCATAAGGGTAATCCTCTATGACTGGGATCTGTCGCGAAAACCAAGTGAAGAAATCATCGTCAAAGGACTCATTGGTCCTTCCACCACCCTGTCATGGAAGTAACACTGCCCATCTTCAAACTGTAGGAAGAGAGGCCTAATGTTCTCGTACCACTACTCTAGGACTGAAGCTCAGAACTCTTTTAAATAAGAAAGAGCATAGAATGGTCCTGAACCCGAAGTTCCTCTGTGTCCGGCACTGACAATCTATCAACTGTCTCTTCATACAATCTAGCAGTCTTGTTTTCCAGTCAAATATTTGTGCATTTAATCACTGGACTGCACAGTTCATCTGTGCACAGGATGCCTGATGTAGATCCACAGAACCAGTGGTCCACCCAATAACCAACACAACCACCTACAGCGATAAGTCAGTAATCTTGCTTATGGGCACCTGTGAGCTCGATCAGTCTGTACCAGCTTCACATTAAAGTCCTATCAATTCCGCTATGTTACGGCCCCAAAGGAAATGTCTGGAAGTTGACTGGTTCCCCTCTCCTGGAGAGGCTAGTCAAAAAATATATGTTCTATGTCATGGGCACCAGTGACTGCCCCTCTAACATAAAGGCCTCTACATCTGGATGCCAATAATCAACCAAAGTGTTCAGTAGCCTAGGTTGTTCCCGCATAAAAGGACATAAGAAGAACTTGAGTAGCCCACATTGCATTAAGGAAGCCACAACATTGGGGTCTTCCCCGACCAACTCACTAACCTCCTCATGCTCTCTTTCTCTCTAGTGAACATACATCCTGCAAAACACCAAAGTTCAGGAGGGTTAACCCTTGTTTTTTAAATTGTTTCATTCAATAAGGGGGTCCACGCGGGTTGTAATGCTGACAGTCGCATGTACATGCATGAAGTTTTTAATATGCCCGAATGTACATGCAACCTATCCTACGACAACTAGTGTGGACCTAGGGCCAACCTTTTGATGGTCGATGCCCCCCGAAAACTTGGAACCCAAAGAAAAAATAAAGATTTAAATTGCAAGAGGAGAGATTTTATCCTTACTTGGTCCAGACATATGGTTGTTTCATCCACTGTATCTCCCAGAATCACCACTTTTATCAAAGGGGGTTTTTTGCTCCAGAGTCAATTTCCAAATCAGCAATGGTGATAATGAGCTGCCAGCTTCTATTTATAGACTTTTTGGCCTCTTTTTGTCACTTTTTTGGCCCCCCTTATCATTTTATTTAAACCAAAAACCATTTAGAGTGATTCAGGAGTTGCATTGGAAGAGTATGATCGGGTATCGAGACATTTTTT
Organism: Picea mariana; assembly: GCA_032191745.1. Classification (NCBI taxonomy): domain Eukaryota; kingdom Viridiplantae; phylum Streptophyta; class Pinopsida; order Pinales; family Pinaceae; genus Picea; species Picea mariana. Next base: position 28,511 of record JASDQU010437934.1, on the reverse strand, counting down.
TGGAGTTTTGGTTAACTTTTGATGGTCCGTGGAAAAATCTCAGATGATCAACTTGATCATACAGGTTAGGTTTCTACCCTGACTTTTGTATCTCGTTGTCTTTATCCCTTTTCCATAGGATTGATCCCATCAGGTTGCGACACAGAACCATCATTGCTTCTTAAGAAGTGTCGTGAGTTGGTGGTAGAGCTTACCAGAACATGGATGCCCTAGGTAGATCCTGGTTGCATTATGGTGTCCATGCTATCTCTAATCACTATAGGCTCAGGATTCCTTGTTGTTTTTCTTGATTACAAGTTTGAGCCTCATTTGCATGATTTATTTTCACTCTTTACCTCACCCTTAGGACTCCCAAAAGACATAACGGGTCTTCTTTTAAGCCCTTTTCAGACCCTCTAAACATGAAAATATTGTCGAGCAATCTTGTGGCCTTTCACGCTCATTAAAATAAAATTTGAAGTCACGTATGTCCGGTAGTAGCTTAACCCTTTTTTGGTCCGGACGGTAAACTGTACGAACAAAGGTATACTCTAAGGAACTTCAGTTCTCTAGAAGATTACTCTCAGGTATCATTTTAACCCTTTTTCGGGCCTGAGGGACTAAATTTATGAAAAAGGAACCCCCATGGAGTCCATAGTTAATCTCCTTTCAGACTCCCTAAAATTGAAAAGATCACTAAGTGACCTTATTCTTTCATACTCGTTAAACTAGTCCAGAAGAACATTCATGACGGAGTCCATAGTTAATCTTTTTTCAGACTCCTTAAAAATGAAAAAATGGCCGAGTGTTCTTCTCCTTATCACACTTGTTAAAATGGTTTTGAATAGACGTCCTGTCGGTGCTAGTTTACCCCTTTTTCAAACCGACTAGACTACCTTCAAAAAAGTTACCCCAATGGAGTCTCCTTTTATATTTTTTCAGACTCTATAAATATGAAAAACCACCTAGCTTACCTTCTCTGGGCTCATTAAACTTACATCAAAGGACATTACCATTGCGTGTTTTGTTAATCGCATTTGCATACCTACTTCTTTGGTCTAATGTCGGCTCCATGTTTCTCTCAACTGAACCATCTGAAGTATACCTTATACACAAGCCTTGTAGCACTTTGCCTCTGCGTCTTGACACCTTTGGCCCCTGGAGGATTTTTCCCGAGTGTCATTGATCTGAACATCAATATTATCCTTGTGCCTTGAACTTGTATGTTTGCAACACTCATTCCTCCTTTGTAACGTAACATTCTTTTATTCTTTTTCCAAGATTATTGAAAAAAAGACAAAAAATATCAAATATACCCCAAAAAGAGGAAGGGAAAAGTATTTTCTTTATTGGAAGCATAATGAGTCGCCCTTGGATAAAGTACATCGGTCCATTTGTTCGTCAAACTCTAGGATTTAATACGACCTTAGGAAGTTGTTCTCGTTACATAGAGCTGTGTCCTCCTCCATTTGGTTATTCTTCCAAACATATGGAGAGTTTGTGTTGCCTCCTGCCTCATAAACTTATCTTAATGCCATCTTGTCCGAATCTCATGATTTGTCATGTTGTTGTCCAAGGGAATTTTTTACCAAGCTTGAGTCGACCCCTCTGCAGTTTTTCTCTTTCCCTCATACCTAGCCATCCTGAACATCCAATCAAGTCTTTGTTTGAAATCAATGAAGCCTTCAGTCTGATCATCAAGATTCTCTAGTCCATGACCAACGAGTCATCGAAGACCTCTGAGTTGTGGATTCATACACTCATATTACATTCCTACTCGAGTTTTGAAGATTTTGAAGTTGTTTCTCGAGCTCTGAAGACCTCATCTCCAACCATCACACCTTATCAGCTTCTAAGAAGATGGATACTCTACATGTATATATTTTTTGATTTCGAGATGTAGCTTCGTTGTGTATTGTTCGTGGCTACACTTTATATAGTTATATGACATGGATCTACAGTGTATTTAATTGGTAACCATGATTTTATTTTATCCTGAGCATGGGTATGCCCACCTCGATGAGACAATTATTATTTTTGCAGATGACGCCTCCCAATTTCTGGTCCCTGGGCTCACTTGTTCGGCACATCAGTAAATATTGTTAATGTATTTCGGCCATTAGATTCTTTTCTGACCTCACACATTATGGGGCATCTGTTAAAACCCTAATTTTCACCAGACATGCTTACATGGCATCAGGCCATCTCAGATTCCTTCTTTGCCAAAGCACTGCTGAACAACTCTTCTTAAAAACCTCTTTTATAAAGGCCCACATGCCCTGCTCCATTACTACATGCGTGTACATGCTAGTTGACCCAAAACAGCACGTGTGTACCTACAGAAGCACGGAAAAAGGAAAGTTGTTGATGAAACACAAAACTTTGGGTGAGTTAACTAAAACTTCCGACCATGCATGGCCGAGGGTTCGAACAAATACCTAGCTTCTTCTGGCCTATAAAAGAAGGGTTAGGGGTCCCATTTGGAAGAGGAGAATCATAGTAAAGAAACTATACCCGATTGCGCATTCCCTTTGTCCCAACCCTTTAGCCATCCTTGTGCAAAGAGAAATATAAAGAAAAGAAGTTGGAGGAAAGTTGAAGAGGAACCCAGGACCAGGTTCATAGAGCAGTGGTCGGCTTCATCATTGTAAGTTGATTTGTTGAAGTTAATAATAAAGAAGTACTTTTCCCATCCCACCATATGAGGTTTTCATGGTTTGTTGCATACTTGTTTATTGAATCTCTAACCCATTAATCTATATATCAAATGCATGTGGAGTTTGCTATTTGTCTTGTGTGAATGCAGGTCATCCTTGGGAGGAGAGCTGTAGTTAAGGAGCGATCAAGTGTGAGGAAGGATCAATATCAAACGCCTGAAATAAGGTATGCTCACTTGATCGTCTTAACTATGTATTTGCTTAAGAATAATGGGGATTAGATCCAGGACAATGGTAGAAAGTAGAAATCTTTAGGTCTTTTCTACATGCATAATTAAACCCTAAGTGATAGTCCATAGAGGGATTTCCCACTCACAACAGTTTTTCCCAAGTTTCAGATGGTCACCACTAGTATTATGGTTTCCAAAGATTTAAATACAATGAAGATTGATTAATTAAGTGTATTTTTGCTTACTTTATAAGAAAATCAACCAACTGCAGAAGTGGAGAATGCTTTTTCTATAAGGAATAGAGGAAGAGGAAGAGGTATAAGTCAATATCAAAATCAAATTCATAATAGAAATCCACAACAATCATAGAATTATCAAGGAAATGAATTTAGAGGAAGAGGAAGAAGCCCAAGTCCGTTTAGAGGAAGTTCAAGTCAATTCAGAGGATGAAGTAGAGATGGTTTTCGTGGAAGAGGAAGAGGAAGAGAAGGATCTCAATAATGACAAGGTCCAAAATGTCATTATTGTCATAAATATAGTCATCTTGAAAGAAATTAATATGGAAAAATGAGAGATATGGAAAACAAAGGTGCTAATATAGTTTTATAAGAAGCCAGGATTGAGAAGTTATTCATATCAAGTTTCATGGCACATAATGAAGAAAGTGAAGCATGGTATATTGATACAAGATTTTCAACTCATATGACATCTCAAGAGGAGTTTTTATTAAAATTAATGACAACTATTTTGGTAAAGTTGTATCAGGTGATTATAGAGCTTCAAAAGTTAAAGGGAAAGGTACAATTGCAATTCCAACATTGCATGGAAAGAAGAAGTTTATTGATGACACATTATTGACACCAAAATTTAAGAATAACCTACTTTATGTAAGAGAGATGATGGAGAAGAACTATAAGTTAGTATTTTATAACAAGGAATGTTTAATCATGGATAAGTTGAATCATAATGTAGTTGTGGCAAAACGAGAAATGACTAAAGATAGAATTTTCAAGCTTTCTTTTGATTCAAGTAAATCACAAAGTTTGAATGAAATAGAAGAGATGAACAACAAGATTTGGCATTTAAGAATCAAACATTTGAATTTTCAGAGTTTGGTGTTGCTTCAAAAGAAGAATATGGTGAATGGTATTCCTTATATCAAGAATGATGATGAAGTGTGTGAAGGATGTATTTTTGGGAAACAAYACAGGTAAAGTTTCTCAAATAGAACTTGGAAGTCTAGTGAACATCTAGTGTTGRTGCATTCATATTTGTGTGSTCCAATGRAGACAATGTCTTTTGGAAAGGCTTGTTATTTTCTCACTTTCATTGATGATTTTTCAAGGAAGACTTGGGTGTATTTTTTGTAGGAGAAATCTTAAGTGTTTTCCCATTTTCTTGAGTTCAAGGCATTGGTTGAAAAGAAAAGTAGTTTCAATATGCTCACCCTAAGAACAGATAATGGGGGAGAATACAAGTCAAATGAATTCTTGAATTATTGCAGGAAGAACGGTATAAAGCGAGAGTTTTCCAATTTCTAATCTCCTCAACAGAATGGAATGGCGGAGAGGAAAAATAGAACCATAGTTGAGATGGCTNTGTTAAAGGATAAGTCACTTGGTAATGAATTTTGGGTTGAAGTAGTACACACATTAGTATACATTCTTAATAGATGTCCTTCAAAGGCAGTGCTGAATTTGGCTCCTGAAGAAGCATGGTCAGGACATAAACCAAGTGTTGCACATATGAAAGTTTTTTATTGCATTGCATATGCACATGTTCCAAAGGAAAAGAGAAGAAAATTGGATGATAAAAGTGTGAAGTGTATTTTCATTGGTTACAATATTGAAACAAGAAGTTACAGGTTGTTTGTTCCTCAAGAAAATAAAGTAATAATAAGTAGAGATGTTGTATTTGATGAGCAGGGAATTTATCAGTCAAAACTTGTACAGTTGAAATTAAAAGAAGATACAATTACTATTAATGGTGAATCACATTCCAAGTGAGTAAAGAAAGATGAAGTTAAGAAGAAACCTAAGTGGTTTGGAAGAAGTCATTATGAAATAAATATGTTAGATAGAAATTTTGAAAGAAGGATTACTAGATCCCAAAGTAATCTTGTGAATTATGAACTTATGACATGGGTAATGAAGATGGATGAACCAAAAACTTATGAATAAGCATCAAGAAAGAAATAATGGAATGAAGCTATGGAAGCAGAGTTGAATGCTTTGGTGAGAAATGATACATGTTATTTGGTGAATTTACCAAAAGGTACAGAGGTGATTGGTACTAAATCGGTTTATAAAACTAAGTATAAATCAGATGGAACAATTGATAAGTATAAGGCTCGTTTAGTTGCAAAAGGTTATGCACAGAGACAAGGCATTGACTATACTAAGACATTTTCCCCAGTGGCAAAGATGGATACAATAAAGATGGTTCTTGCATTAGTTGCTCAGTATAAATGGAAAAAGTTTCAAATGGATGTTAATTCATCTTTCTTGAATGGTTATGTGGATGAACAAATTTATGTGGAGCAGCCTAAAGGTTTTGAAGTTCCAGGTAAAGAATACAAAGTTTACAGGTTGAGGAAGGATTTATATGGTCTTAAACAAGCACCAAGGTCTTGGTATTCAAGAATTGATAAATAATTCCAGGATGATGGCTTAATCAAAAGTTTATTTGAGCCCAATATTTATATTCTTTAGTCAGGTTAGTATATTCTGATTGCTGGACTTTATGTTGATTATTTGATCTACAAGGGAACAATGATGAGTTATTTCAAAAGTTTAAGTCACACATGATTGTTGTGTTTGAGATGACAAATCCTAGAGAGTTACATTATTTTTTGGGAATTGAAGTTTGGCAGAAAGAAGATGGTATTTTAATGTCAAAAGGCAAGTATATTTTCGATATTTTGAAGAAGTTCAGAATGATGAGTTGCAAGCTAGCAACAACTACTTTGGAATTTGGGTTGAAGTTGTATGGACATGAATATTCCAAATCAGTTGATGTTACTTTGTATCATCAATTGGTTGGAAGTTTGATCTACTTAACTACAAATCAACTGGATATATCTTTTGCAGTCAATATGGTATCTAGATTCATGTCAAACCCAAAGGAAATACATTGGAAAGAAGCTAAGAGGATTTTGAGATATCTACATGGTACANAAGTTTGATCTACTTAACTACAAATCGACTGGATATATCTTTTGCAGTCAATATGGTATCTAGATTCATGTCAAACCCAAAGGAAATACATTGGAAAGAAGCTAAGAGGATTTTGAGATATCTACATGGTACAATTGGTTATGGTTTGATATACAAATATACAGAAGATTTCATGCTTATTGGTTATAAAGATTCATATTGGGTAGGTTGCATGGATGAAAGGAAATCAACTTCAGGATATTCATTCAGCATGGGTTCAACAGTAGTTGCTTGGAGCACTAAAAAGAAACCTACAGTTTCTCTCTCCACAACAGAAGCAGAGTATAAAGCAATAGTGACAGGAGCATGTGAAGCAGTTTGGTTGAGAAGAATTTTGGAGGATCTTCATGAGTAGCAGGAACAACCTATTCAGTTGATATGTGATAATCAAAGTGCTATTGAGATGACAAAAAATCTATTGTTTCATAAGAAGACTAAGCATATTGATATCCAATATCATTTTGTTTGATATTTGGATCAACAAGGTGTGGTCGAGATCAGTTATTGCAGAACAGAAGAACAAGTAGCTAATATTTTCACCAGAGCACTATCAAAGGAAAAGTTTTGCAAATTCAGAGATGATATTGGAATATTTCCAAATGATCATTATGGGGGAGAAATGTTGGAATAATGATTCATTTATTGTAGTCCATATTGTGTCACAAAAAAAAATGGTTGATGATGGTCCTCTGAACCTATTCCATGAAACTCAGTAATTCTTGACATATGATCTATCCCTACCATTGTACTAGGTTTTGTACATACCCTTGGTGATGTTGATGTTGTGTTGTTCCCATTATTCTGACTATTACTCTGGCTTCCTCTACTTATTACAATTTCTATTGAACAAGTCTCAATTCCTACTTTAATCCTTAATGATGCACATGGGATCATAGGTTTGACGTAGATTTTGATCTAAGATGGACTCCATTATTCTAGGAAATACTAAGGATCTATTTCTTTCCTTTTCCTCTGATTCATATTATTTTTGGAATGAAATGAGAGCAGATATATAATAAAGAAATGTACAGAGATTTATCATATATCTAATAATATAACAAATATTTATCAGAGATATTGTTAGCGTCGGAA
>JASDQU010437934.1:0-19162 GCA_032191745.1 Picea mariana | reverse complement strand
GAAGGGCTTTGATGTCTGATGCACCTTCAGAATCGGAGGCTCAATGTCGTTCTGCCCAGGGAAAATCTTCAACTTCGTCCCTGACAACGGCGCCAGAAATGTTAACGTCAGAAGTCACTCCTAGATTGCTTGTAGGAGAAGAGCCCAATGCCCATCAGTTTTTATGTCGCGATTTAATAAATGGGGGTGGTCGAATGGAAAGAGACCCAGGAAAGCAGCATTGACACAGGAACCAGGGTCTAGTATGTAGAAAGCAAGGGAGGTCTTGATCCAACTTCTGTCAGTAAGTTGATTAAAGGGTGGTAGATGGAAGACTTGTGAGAAGGGTGAGCAAGACTGCCTCGGGCAATAGGCCTTCAGAAGCTTGAAGAAGAAAAAATCAGAAGCCAAGATCCTCTTGGTCCAAAGTTTCAAGGAGCTGAAGGGTGACTTGATTGGATCCTCCAATTCCAAGCCATTCCAGCACTGAGAAAACATAAGAACTGATTAGAAACATTGTTACTGTTGCAGTGATCCAACCTACATCATCCTAGATCAATGCAACTCGACTGGATTCTCCAATTCCAAGCTATTCTAACACAGTAAACAAAGAGATGGAAAAAGAGGATGACATCCATAAAGTAAGAAATCTCAAATGCCTTCTATATTAACCAGAGCGACCAGTGCTGCATCAAAACATTACAATCCTGAGCCTTGCTCAACCATAGATACTTACAAAAGTGGCGAAAATTCCTACATATACTAAAAAACAACAACAACAACAAAAACAAGACGCTGCATTAAAAACATTGCATCTGCATGTCTTCTGACAGTCTGCGCATGCAGACTCTAGCCGATCGTGCACCCAAGACTTGGTGTCGCCTCGACCAAATTCGAACAGCTATCCTTTTTCAGATGCCCCCCTAACTGTGCATGGCTCCTGCAAGGGAAGTAGCTGAGCCATTAAGAGCCGAGCTAGCGTGTGCAGACCTCCTTGGCGAGTCGAGGACTCGGCATGGCTTCCATGAAAATAACCAGTACATAGGACCTTCTCGGGTAGACTTTCAACTAGAACATCGATACTTTGCAATTAATGGGTGAGGCAAGGTTTCAACCACCCTCTCTCTTCTTCATTCATTCCTAGTAGGTACCGGGATTTAGATCACATCGAATCGGCGTCTGGAGAACACAGTGCCCCCCATTTGAAACTCAATTCGACGCTTTTGGCCTCCCTTTTGTACAGCCCTTTCTACTTTCTTGAGTGACCACGGGCCGTGACCCTACACCTACCTTCTGGGCGCTTTCGTCGTTTTGGGATTCGAGGTTTCGAGAAGTGAAATGACGAGGAGCACTTACCCCTCGAACTCCTGAATGCCAACGTAACACGGATGTGCGCTGCATGTCCTTCAGATGAACGGCCTAGATAGTATCGGCTATTATAAAGGGGCCTGCCCCGATTTACAGGCTCACTTGATGTGACCTGGTGCTAAGACCGTGGGCTTGGCTCCAAAGGTGCTTTCCGCATTTCGCTGATCAGTGATTTCATCTATAAAGAATGGGAGGCTCCATGTCTCTCGAAACATCGATCCCCGATACGTCGACTGGCCGCCACCTATCCCAATTGGATCGGACGACCCAGACTTGCCCTGAACTATGGGCGCTACCCTTCGTGCTAAATCTTGGGCAACTTGACAGCCCCGAAAACTCGATGACCGTCCATTTTCTTTATTGGTGAATCTTGACTGCTGACAACCAACCTTTTGCCTGCTTGCTTGACTCATAACTGGAAAAGGGATTCTCCCGTGCTGTGCTCGGGCGCTTCTCCTGCGACTTGCAGACTTGAATACTCTTGTGTCACGGACAAGAAATGTTACTAACAGATATAACCATAAAAACGAAGATACAATAATACACAATTTCTATTAATGTGAAAAATGTATAAAACCATAGAAATACGTAGTGAAAGACTCGCTAGAATGGTGGCATATTATCTATGAAGTGTGATGTAAGGACTATTCACATTCGCAAGAATATGACTACAATGAGGATCCAAAGGAATTTTTTAACATAAAGAAAGTACAAAACCCTAACACCAAAAGATGAAAATAAAACAATTGTGTGGACCCTGTTTTGGGTAGTTTGGTGTATCAACTTCCTGGGGGCGTAACTTTGGCATACGATCTCCATTTGGGGTGCAAGATATCTCGTTGGAAAGGTATCATGAAGTAAATTCATTTTGGGGGCTCAATCAGATCCTTTCGCTATCATTTAGGTGTTGGATCCCGAAAAAAAATCATTTAGGCCCTCAAAATGGTCACAGAAGTTTAGGAACTGAAAAACTACTAAAAATAGTAAATTGTCGAAGACTATTTTTAGCCAATTGGAATAGGTAGGTGGCCACCAATATCCACCTGGATCATCCTTTCTCTATACGGTGTGATCTGGAGTTCTGTGTAGGGGCCACTTTCATCAAATTACCTATGCTTCTCTCCTTTTATAGCCATAATCTCCTTCTTATTGTATCTAAACCTTTTCCCATAGTGCAATAATCCAATCTCTCCATATGAGTTAGTGTCCTCTCTTGGAATCCTCATTCTATTCGCTCCTTACTCATCCTTCCCATTCTCATATTTTCCTCTGGTCATCCCCCAATTCCTCTATGTGCATCTTTATCCAAGTAGATAATGCACTCAAATATATTCCACATGGACCCTTGAAGAAGTCCCTCTCTATGACACTATAATATTGGGTAAAAGGTACTGCAAACTTTGTAATATAACCCCCTAATATACTACTCAACCATAAATCTATTACGTGAGAAACCTTATTACTTATCGTATTGAGTTGTCAGATCAATTCATGAATCCAGTTTATTGGGGCTTAATCTCTATATACCCCAACTTTATCCTCTATCCTTTATAACCTTTCTCTGGAAAATCCTCACTGCTTCCTTTCTAGGCATTCTTCAATTTCTTCCCTATTCGACCTCCAAAGCATTCCCCTCAATTACAGTTCCCGGTCTCGAAAACGAAACCATTTATTTCTTCCCTATCCTTATGACAAAATCATTAGAAACTTTTCATAGGTTCAAAACACTACACCCCCTTCCAAAAGAAACCTTCTACATATTTATACATAACAATAGGGATACGATTGTTATAAAAGTAGACAAATTTTTCCCCAAAATCGCATTACAAAAGTGGACAAAGTGTCTCCAAAACCCAACGGTTTATAATTATTTTCTTCCTTTCGTGCATTGCTCTGTCATGCATCCTTTTCTCATGCTCTATGAATCCTTGAAGTCTTCTCCCTTCATGCACTCTGGTCCATATTCTAATTTCCTTTTTCCCTTTGACTTCCTTTTGGCACAGATCCCAAAACTTATCCAAAATTCCTCTCCAACAACTAGTTTGCTCAATCAGTACCTGGCAGTAGCCTAACTTCATATCAATATTACTGACAAATTTGTCTCCCTTGATTTGATCAAGAAGATCCTCAATCCGAGGTATTAAGTATCGGTTCTTGAATTTGATCTTGTTTGGGGCTCTCTAATCAATAAAAAATTGTCATGTTCCATCCTTATTCTGTACCAAAATAATTGGGATCCCACAAGGTGAGGAGCTTGGTCTAAAAAATGTGTCCCTTTAGAATTAGTTCTTGGATTTGGAATTTTATTTCTTCATTCTCCATAAAAAAAACACCTATATAAAGGGTCATTAGGCAGAGGAGCACCTGGTGTCAAATAAATTGATTACTTTACCCGATAACGTAAAGACGCCCTAGTAGGTGAGGCAAATATGTCTTTGTTCTCTTCTATTATCTTGTCTACCTGATGTTGCTACATAGAGAAACATTGTAAAGAGGTTCTGGAAGTTGCAATGAACTTCTATTCACCTTCCGACCATACCATTAAGAGGACAAATCTCCCATCCTAAAAGACTACTTTTTTTCAGTACTTCGCAGTGATCAAGGAGACTGCAGTAGTTGGGATTTCATATGATAACCTATAGAGTTGGCCTCCCAAAGTAATAATGACACTACGAGTCCTAGATTCATAAACTTCATGAGGCTTCCACATACATGGTTTCCCTAACAAAATATCACAAACTTCAATAGGGGAAACATCACACAATACCTTGTCTTTGAAGGGTTTGATACCATAGTGCAGGTGGAATTGCTAGATGATGTGGATGTCTCATCCATAAATTAGCCAACCGATGGTGTATGGTTGAGGATGCAATTTTTTTGTTAGGTTCAACCTCTTGACAAAATTTTCTGATATTAGGATCTTCTAGAACCATTGTCAACAATCAAAAGAAGTGGGGCCCCCTTTTCCCACACATTCTATGAGTAGGAGGGGCTCTCCGATTATTTAGGCCCCTTTAGATCATATGGCTGGAATTTTGTGGTAGATATGGTGACACTAGTTTATGAATCAATGATATGTTTCCATTTTATACTTCTAAATTATATTATGAGTCAACATTCAACACTGAGGCTTTTCTCCAAGCCAACAATGACTTTTTGAAGCAACAATCATCAATATTGTGACAAGGAATTTTGCGGAACTTGCACCACATCACAATGTCCTTCTTAAAATTTGCATTACCCTTATTTGATGGTGGCTTGGACTAGTTTTCCTAGGGATAGAAATCCTTTCTCTAATTTTCCTTGGGAGTTAGGGACACCTTTACCGTGCTTCTGTTGTGATGGGTTTGAGGAATTGAAATACCACTTATTCTTTTACTCGAACTTCTACTCGATCTTGACAACATATCGATAAATGGATCCCAGTGAGGTTATTTCTAGGAAATCCATATTTTTTTTATGTACCTATGTAGGCCATTGCGATACTTCAAAACAAAGTGCCACTCAAAGTCTTTAATACCCAGATTTTTTTGCAAGGTATGAAAGATATTGGTATACTAATCCAGATTTTATGAGAAGAACGAAATGAATACAGATTATTAAAATATGCTTAACACAGAATAACAAAGATACAGTAAAACTGGTTTTCCATTCAATAAGGAAATAAGATGAAACTGTAAAATGCAGCAGAAAACAAGCTTGATGGAATGGTGGGAGCTTATCTGTAAGAAGAGATGTGACAGTTGTGCTCCTTCGTAAGAAAATGATTACAATGAGGCTCTGAAGGAACTTTTACAATAAATAGGAATGTCAAAAACCCTAGACATCCAGAAACCTAACCCTAGGAGATGAAACGCCAAAAGTCATGTGGGCCCTATTTGGGTAAGTTAATATATCAACTTCCCGGGGTCGTAAAGTTTTCATACGATCTTTGTTTTAGGTGAACAATAGCTCGTTGGAAAGGTCTAACTGAGAACAATGATTTTTGAATGGCCCAAGTTAGTGCCTTAGGTATTCAAATAGGCCCCAAATCCCCAAAAAACGTCGTTTAGGGCCTCATAACGTCCTCGAAAGTTTGGAACCCGAAAAACTGTCGAACAACTGCCAAGGTGGAAAATTGTTTTTTGAGCCAGTGGAATAGGTGGGTTGCCATCGATATCCACCTCGATCACCAATTATTATTAGGATCATAGATATTATGATGGTTCATTTTTACCCACTGCACCTCTTTCTCTCCAACAAATAATTGTATAAGAAGATCCCTTTTTTGAAAGATGCATTGAAACACCACATAAGACCTTTTTATGGGATCTTTGGCCTCTCATTGAGATATATTTTCAATTAAATGGATTTATCTAATAGTAATGGATCTATCATCTATACCATGGTCAAAAAGTAAAACAAGGACTCTACATAGGAAATTAAACCTTTTAGGCCTTAAGCATTGTCACCTTTTGTGGGATCTTTCACCTCTGATTGGTATTCCTAATGCTATTAGGAAATTTTCCACAAAGTGGATGGGTTTAGGGGGCTTAATTATTCCCAAGAGAGGAAAATAGGGTCTCTACCCCTAAAAGGAGGTCTTAGAGATAAATATTTCCTTTTGAAACATGTTTTCTTTTTGCAAGTAAGAGTTTTTTAATAAAATATCAAAAAAATAACACAATTTCCTTCATAATTGGCCTTCATCCTAGATGATCATTAGTATCACAATATTTTACTATCCTTCCTAGAGGTAAACCAAGCCAATTATCAAAGAGGACACAACAAATTAAGTTTGCAGAACCATAGTAATGTTCATAAACAAAAAAAATTATACTAAAGAATCAAGGCAACTAGAGACTCAATAATACTCTTTATTGAACATAGCTTTAAGAGACTAAAAGAAGATAATGAAGTATCCATTTAGTATTTATATTTTAGCATAGGTATGTGTACTGGCCCAGACTACAATAAGATGTAGCATGATTTATTAGAGGATCTATACTTTGGTCTACCAATCCCAGTAACAAGAATCAAAGTCTATACCATCCCTTACTTGTACCCACTCAGCCTTGGGAAAGCATTTCCATGGAGTTTTTGGGAGAATTACTAACCATGTGGAAGGAACATGACTATTTATTTGTGGTAGTTGACATGTTCAACAAAATGTGCATTCTCATGCCTTGTAAAAATACCATAAAGGGACATAAAGGAGAAAACTTGTTATTTGAACAAGTATGGGTGAACTTTGGGATACCAAGTAGAATCATCTCAAATAGGGACACTAGATTTCTCAATTCCTTTTGGACTACATTGTGGCAAAAGATGGACACCAAGTTGAAGAGGTATACAACATTCCATCCATAGATAGATGGGTAGACATAAGTAATCAACATGAATTTGGTGGAAATTTTGAGGGGTTACAATCAAAAGAATCCAAAGACCTGAGACAAAAATATGATATAGATACAACACTCCTATAATAGAGTAGTCTACATGTCTACCAGTAAATCACCTTTTGTAACTTTTTTTGGATACTTTCCACCTTCACCATTGGATGTTGTATATGTACAACAGGGAGGAGTGAGGGAAGAACTCATAGGAGATGCATTAAAATAATAAAACATTTTTGATAAGATTAGGAAGATCCATTTGCAAGTACATGAGACACTAAAGAAGTCATAGGAAAAGTACAAGGCTAGACATGAACAACAAAAAACACAGAGAGCATTTAGAGTGGGAGACAAAGTATGGTTACCACTAAATAAGGAAATATTACATGGTCTTGGTAAAAATATCAAGGTTCAACGGTATGGTCCTTTTGAGGTAGTAGAAAAGGTTGGAGATAAAGCCCATAGACTCATTCTACCTCAATACATGCACATTTACTCAGTACTGACTATAGAGAATATAGAATTCTATGAGCCTTCCATGTTTGATTACGATGATGAGTAGATCCTACCTTCCATAGAGGACTTAGCACTAGATGCTCAGGTATAGTGGAAAGAGGAACAAATTTTGTGAAAGAGGTCCAAAACTATAATACAGGGGGGAAATGATGTTTGGTGGATGGGGTTGAAAGAAAAACTTCCAAGAAAAGAAAATTGGTACTCCAGGGAGAAGGTAGAGGAAAACTTTCATTACCTTATTCAATAAATATTTTTAAGACAAAAGGACTACCTAAATGGGGAGGTATGATCTAGATTGGATCATTATATTATTTTCATCTATCTCAGTACTTTCTAGGTGGAAAAAATGGAGGAATCAACTTACATGGCAATTTTGCATGCTGGTCCAAATTTGGAAATTTGGGTCCAAAAAACCATTTGAAATATTTTGGAGCCATTTTGAGGCATAAAAAAACACTCTTTTTGGTCCAAACCTTACTATTAAGGAATAATCTATATTCTACGCAGTAATACCTTTCCAATGATGCAAGAGTCACCTCAATCAAAGTTCATATACAAAATTTATGTCTCCCACAAGTTGACCTAACATATTAATCACCATGGTAGGAGTAGATGCCACATCATCCTCCTTTACTTAAACATGTGGATTATCCACATGGTGGATTTTCTAAGAAAACAATTTATAGCGAAAGTGTCAAGATGACCTTTTTGAAATTGATTTCGAGATCATTTTGTAACCCTAAATTCCACATGGCATATCTCCCAAATTATAGTGAACCTACACCTGTAATTTTTACCCCAAGATGTCTTCTTCGTCTTTGGAAAATTTCAAGGTCTAAAACATCCCAAAAACTAAGCTATAGAAATGGTTCCAATTTGACTTGTTTGAAACTAATTTCAAGAGCATTCAATAACCCTAAATTCCAAAAGGCATATTTCCAAACGTATAGCAAACCAGAATATAAAATTTCTAGCACATGTATACTAAAATATCCCCTTCATCTCTTAAAAATTTCAAAGTAAAAAATTTCCAAAAACACAAGTTGTCACGAAAATGCCAAGCTGACCTAAAACTGATTTCAAAACTCTTCCCTTTTGGAATGATATTCAATCTTGTCTCATCCATTTTTCACTGAGACACTTTCTCTCAATACTTTCTCTTTTTATACATTTCAATACCCTTCATGAAGGGAAATTTATGTTAATTAAATAATTAATTCCAACTATGATGTTAAAATACCCCAAATACCATAGGCAAATACCCAAACACATGGGTTTGAAACCAACATTTCACTTTTTACTTTTTCACATGCACCCTTATTTTAATATATATATCCTTCCACCACATCACACTATGGAACTTGCACCACATCACAATGTCCTTCGAATATGCATTACCCTTATTTGGCAGTGGCTTGGACTAGTTGTCCTAGGGCTAGAACTCTTTTCTCTAATTTTATATGGGAGTTAGGGACACCTTTAGCGAGCTTATGTTGTGATGGGTTTGAGAAATTGAAATCCTGCTTATTCTTTTTCTCGAACTTTTGCTTGATATTGACAGTAGATCGATAAAAGGCTCCCAGTGAGGAGATGTCTAGGAAATCCATATTTTTTTGTATGTACCTATGTAGGCCATTGTGATACTTCAAAACAAAGTGTCGCTTGAAGTCTTTAATACCCAGCTTTGTGTGCAAGGTATGTAAGATGTTGGTGTGCTTCAGAATTATCGGGTCTCTCTCTTGATGCAGAGTTTTCCATATCATGTATTGGTCATTGTAGTTTCCAACAATATATTATTACTACTTGAGTGCATCAACAAAAGTTGACCAAGTGGATCCTCGCCCAAAAGTTGCAGATAAATATTTAGCATGTTGCTCACAATAAAAGAAAGATTATATTAATGATAGTATTGAATACAAAAAATTGTAAAATGCAAAGAATACAAGCTATATAGAATGGTGGTAGTTTATCTCTGAAGAGAGAGATGTGTCGACTATGCTCATTTATAATAATCTCACTACAGAGGGGTTGAAAAATCATTTTAACATAAAGCATTAATGAGAAAATCCTAAACATCCAAAATCCTAACCCTGGAAGATGAAATGCCAAATTTTTTGTGGGCCCCAATGTGGTTAGTTGATACCTCAACTTCATAGGGGTACAAATTTTGAATACAATCTCCATTTGGGACACTCAGTACATCGTCAAAAAGGTTTATCTTAGGAGTTGGGCCAAAAAAACATCGTTTAGGGCCTCAAAACATCCCCAAAAGTTTGGGACCCAAAAAACTATTGAAAAAATGCCAAGATGTGGAACAATTCCGAATTAGTGGAATGGGTGGGTCGCCACCAGTATCCACCAAGATCATTTTTGTTTTAGCATTTTTCTCTATTTTTAGTGGTTTTCTAAATTAATCCCAGATTAAGGGATTAGGGTTTTGGTAGTTGTGGAATACTTAAATATTGTATATGTTTTATTGTGAATGGTGAAATTAATACAATGAAGAGTTGAGAGGTGCGACACCAAAGACGGTTGGTTTTCTCCCAGTTAAGGGTTTCCAACATAAATATTTGTGTAATATGTATGTGATTCATTGATTAATTTTATGTTTCATGCTTAATAATCTGTATGCATTGTTTTACTTCACAGGTTTAAATCTTATATCTGGTATAAGAGAAAAAAAAATTGTTTAGGGGGACACCTTTATTGTTGATGGTTTCACTCAATCTAAATAGATCAAGTTTATCTTGGGTTTGTGATACACATAGGTTCAATGGGACATTTGCAGTGGTGATTTATGTGTTGAAAGAAAATGACAAGCAGTTCTAGAATCAACATTGAGAAGTTTAACGGTAAAAAATCTGAGCTATGGAAACTCAAGATGGAGGAACTTCTTGTAGAAAAAGAACTATGGATCGTTTTGGATCTTGGTACACAAACTACTAGTACACAATCTATTGGTAGACAAACTACTAGTACATGAATTACTAGAACACAAACTACTAGTACTCAATCTACTGATATGTCAAAACAAGATTGGGAGAAGCTTCATAGAAGAGAAAGGAGTATGATTCAACTATGCTTGGAAGATTCAATGTTATTAAATGTGTCGAGAGAATATATAGTGAAGTAAATATGGGAAAAGTTGGGGAATTTGTATCATTCATTGTCCCTGGTAAACAAATTGTTTCTTCGAAAAGAGTTGTATAATATTAGGATATAAGATGGAGATTCAATGATAGAGCATATAAATGTCTTCAACACTCTAGTAAGTCATATTGTCTTTGTTAATATTATGAATGCAGAAGAACATAAGTGTATTACTTTATTATGTCCTTTCACAGAATCATGGGATAATCTAGTTGTAGCAATTGGTAGTACCATTCAATCTACATTAAAGTATGAGGAAATAGTTACATCCTTGTTATCGAAAGAGATGAGGTAAAAAATCATGGATAGTCATAGCACATATTCTTTATCTATGAAAGGTCAACCCTGAGATAGGAATGAAAATAAGTCTTCCAAGGGGGGGAGATTGAAATCTAAAGGTAGATCTAAATCCCCAAGAAAATATTTGAGGAAATGATGGAAATGTGTAAATCTAGGCATTATAATAAAGATTGTAGGTCTAAGAATGTTGATAAAGAAAAGGGACTCAATGGTGCCTTTTCCACAGATGCAAAAACCTCTACGTAAGAAGGAGATGATGTTTACCTAGCATCTACAGGTACACATGTAGATCATGATGTGTGGTGGAATATTTGTCCAATTGATCTGGATTTTATGAGAAGAACGAAATGAATACAAATGGTTAAAAGATGCTTAACACAGAATAACAAAGATACAGTAAAACTAGTTTTCTATTCAATAATGAAATAAGTTGAAACTGTAAAATGTAGCAGAAAACAAGCTTGTTGGAATGGTGGCGGCTTATCTCTGAGAAGAGATGTGATGGTTGCGCTCCTTCACAAGAATATGATTACAATGAGGGTATGAAGGCCTTTTTACAATAAACATGAATGTCAAAAACCATATACATCCAAAAACCTAACCCTAGGAGATGAAGCACCAAAATTCATGTGGGCCACGTTTGGGTAAGTTAGTATATCAACTTCTCGGGGTTGTAACGTTTGCATAGGATCTTCATTTTAGGTGAATGATAAAGTTCGATCCTTTCCTATCAAGTGCCCTTGATCTATGTGTCCACAATATGATCATTGGATGCATGTTGCATTAGTCAGGGTTGATCTCTATTGGTTTCAACTGCTCTGTTATCTCTGAGGTGTCTAATAATGGTGGGAAATATGGTCGAAGGAGATCCACATTGAAGACTAGGTGCAGGCTAAGGAAAGGGGGAATTCTGAGCTCAAAATAATTGTCACCCACAACCTTGGTGATGGTGTACGACCCATAACACAGTGGATGAAGCTTTCGATGGGGCCCTGTAAGGAGTTCTTTCTGCAGGTGCAACTAAACTTTGTCTCCCACTTGAAACTTATGTGGCATCCGATGTTGATCATGGTGTTGCTTGTACTTGGCACTAGAATTCTGTAGAATATCCTAAACCTATTGGCATATGTGATGGATCTTATCAATGAACCTGCTGGCTTTGTCAACTTCTGGTGGAACAGGGGATGCGTTGGTCGAGGTGGTCGCCAAGGGTAGTGCAACATCCATGGGGCCCAATGGTTGGAATCCCAACCCCACCTAAAATGGGTTGTGGCCAGTTGAGCTATGCAGGGCTCAATTATAGCTATGTTGGACATAGGATACAATCTCATCCCATGTGTGGGGGTGTTTTGAATTGTACATGCGTAGGATATGTATGACCATCTGATTGACGACCTCAGTTTGGCAATCTGTCTGGGGGTGGAAGGAAGTGGATTTGGTGAGCTTGGTATCCAAAAATGACCAGAGGCGCAACAATAATGTGATGAGGAACCGACTGTCATAGTCTGAGATAATGGTTTGTGGGATCCCAAAAAGTACCCATAGTCGTTCAAAGAAGATCTTGGCAGTGGATTTTGTTGTGATGTTCTTCTTGCAGGTGGTTAGAATCGTCATCTCGGAAAAGTGATCAACAACCACAAAAACACAGTCATTTCCCCTCTTGCTAGACGAGAGGCCCGACATGTAGTCCATTGATATGGATTCCCATAGAAGAGGGGTACATAGGCCTTATTTCTTAGTGGTCGATTTGGCAATACTGCCACTGTCTTTTCGATGCCAAAGTTTCCTGAAACCTGACTATATTGAGCTTCCCAAATCATCTTCGCACACTCGCTTGAGAGAATACCAACACAAACCTACAATAGAAATTGGTGAGGCCTAAGAAGCTCTGAAGTTCAGTGAGTGTGGTTGGGGATGGTCAGTCACATATGGCCTGGATCTTGGTTGGATCCACATGCACACCATGTTGATCAATGATGTATCCTAACTAATGGACCCTGTCCATGCCGAAGGAGAATTTTTCAAAGTTTGCATATAGTTTGTGCTACCACAAGGTGTGCAGAACCTATTAAATATGATGCAAGTGTTCCACCCAAGTATTGTTGTAGATGAGGATGTCATCCAGATACACCACTACAAAATTATTTGTGAAAGGTCATAGGATATCGTCCATCATCCTCATAAAATTTGTTGGAGCACTTGTCAAATCAAAGGGCATGACCAACCATTCAAAAAGACCTTATTTTGACTTGAAGGCAACCTTCCATACATCTATTTGTCTATTGGGACCTGGTGGTAGCCAAAATTTAGATCAATTTTACTAAAGTATTTGGCCCCCATGAGCTGATTAAGGAGGTTTTCGATTTGGGGAATCAGGTATCGGTTTCATACTGTGATTTTATTCAGGGCTCAGTAATCAATGCAAAGTCACCATCTCCCGTCTTTCTTCTGCACCAACATGATTGGGCTCCCATAAGGCGATGAGCTAGGACGGATGTGCCCCTTATGGAGAAGTTCTTGTATTTTCCTCTTGATCTCCTTGTTTTATAATAGAGAGCGATGATAGACCGGCCCATTAGGTAGCAATGCACCTGGGGTTGAATCGATGGGATGCTTAACCTACCAATGCATAGGTACCCCGATAGAAGAGGAGAATATATCTGAGTATTCTTCCATGACCTTATCCTCTTTATTATGTTGTGTGGGCAGATCGTCCATGAAGGCCTTGAATGTGGCTGAGATCTTTCTCTCACTCTAAGATTGAATCACGTAGAAGAAAAATTTCCCAGTCTGAGAGATGACCTTCCTACATTTCTTGGCAGAGATCAAGGAAATAGCACTAGGAGGGACTTCCTCGGGTATCGTATACAATTTCATGTTCAAAGTAATAATAACACTATGAGGCCTAGACTCATATACAACATGATGTTTCCATAAATAAGGTTGGCCCAAAATATCATTACAAACTTCGAGAGGAACAAGATCACATAATACCTTGTCATTGAAGGGGTTGATGTCATACGACAATCAACATTGCTGGCTGACATAGAGATCACTTCCTTGGCGAAGCCATCCAATGGTGTAGGGTTGTGGGTGCGACATTGTCGATAGGGCCAACCGTTTGATAACCTCTGCTGATATGAGGTTCTTCTGGCTACCACTATCAACGATGAAGTGCAATGGGGTTCCCTTTACCCACATCTGTGAATGGAAGAGGTACTCTCCTTCTTCTAGCTCGTTTGGTTCACCAGGTTGGGGCTTGGTGGTAGCAACAGTGGCACTGGGTTTTGTGTCAATGATCCGTATTCCCCTTTTTGGTTCTAACTCAAAGTCAGAACCCGCATCTGATTCAAAGGCTTTCACTTCGACCCCCAGCGACTACTTTCAGCGACAATCAATAGTGTTATGCCAAGGGCTCTTATGGAAGTCGCACCACTTCCCAGTATATTTCTTTGTCTTTCCGATGTCTTGATACTGTCCATATTTTCTCTGTCCTTTGTTCTGTGGGTTGGGGCCGCCGTTTCATGGCTTTTGTTGTGAGGGGTTCCCAGACCCAAATTACTGTGTCTTTTTTTTAATCTTTTGCTCGATTTTGACGGTAAATCGATAGGTCATGCCCAAGGACAAGACGTACACAAATTATATTTCGGTCTGGATGTATCTATGCAGAGCGCCGTGATACTTGAGCACCAAATGTCACTCTGAATCTTTGATACCCATGTTGGTGTGCAAGGTATGGAAGATATTTATGAACTCTGGCATTGCTTGGTCTCTTTCTTGCCGCATTGTGGTCCATTTGGTATACAAATCGTCATAAATTTTGACAGGGTAGTATTGTTCCTTAATAACATTCCTGAAGGATTCTTAGGTGGCCAGGACTATAAATAATGAGGGTTCCTTTGTTTCCTTTTGCTCACAATTGAAATATGCATTGAAACACCACATAAGACCTTTTTGTGGGATCTTTGGCCTCTCAATGAGATATATTTTTCATTAATTGGATTTATCTAATAGTAATGGGTCTAGAATCTATACCATGGTCAAAAAGTAAAACAAGGACTCTACACAGGAAATTAAACCTTTTAGGCCTTAAGCATTGTTAGATTCATAAATTTGAGTAATTATTTATGGCCAAACAAAAAATAATGGGTGAAAATTTATATGGAATCCCACAAAAAGACTATTTCGTGGAAGAGTTAGACAATCCCATTCCATTAAGGCATAGTTTAAATGTTCTATGAAATGACTCTTTTGCGGTGATATTTTCAGTGGACATTTACCCGAG
The DNA here is from genome assembly GCA_032191745.1 of Picea mariana. Lineage (NCBI taxonomy): Eukaryota > Viridiplantae > Streptophyta > Pinopsida > Pinales > Pinaceae > Picea > Picea mariana. Next base: position 4,189 of record JASDQU010437934.1, on the reverse strand, counting down.
AAATAGTTATTAGATTTGAGTAATTATTTCTGTATAATCCTAGTTCCCCACAAGTTTTTCACCATACTAAATTCATTTATGCATTAAAAAATAAATTTTAAATAACAATAAATAATGATTTTGTACAAATTTATATGGCCAAATATAAATTTTCCATAAATAAAAACTATATATTCCAAAATCTAATTGGATTTAATATATTACTTTTTTTACACCATATTTACATATTTATATAAGTTGTAAATGTAGTTGAAATGATTCAATAAAAAGTTGTTTTGATAAATTTTCATCATAATTAACATACGACGAAAAGGAAACTATCAACCTCTCTAATATCATGGTATAAGTCACATCATCATCCAAAAAATTATAAAATTACTCTACTTTTTATATTAATGTTTAACCAAATGCGAAAAATAATTTTGTTTTGTAATATCACTCATTCTCTTGTTTGGAAGTAGATACTGTGAAATATTCAGCCTAAACGATCGTTCATTCTTTGATCATCGAACATAAGTTGGAATAAAATATTTTACAGTAAAAACTGTTTTTAATTAAAAGTACAAATTTTAAAAATCAAACATACTAATACTTGGTCAGCCATTAATTCGTCGCTATAGTTGGACAGCACTAATAAGATAATTTTATAATAAAAACAGTTTTAAATCAAAATACAAATTTCAGATACTAAAACTGCCATAATTCTCTAAATTCACGCAATTGTAGGAAATTGGATTAAGTCCCTGATACATTTTAGAAAAATAGTTCAATCTCATCATTGATTATTTGAAATGGCATTACGAATTTCATTCTATTTTAATTTAATTTACATAAAGTTTAAATAAAAATGGAATTTGTAGTGGCTGTTGAGGTTGAAAAAAATGGAATTTACAGATCCGACAGTTGTATATACTATATTTACGTCTAAAGGCGTATATCTATTGATAATGGAAAGATTTAATATGGATTTAGTGCTTAATAAGTTTTTTATGGACAGGATTAAATATGGCTGGAATATTCTTAGTAGTCACACAAAATAAATGGCTGTGATTTCAATCATTAACTTCCTAGCTATTATAAAGACATCCGTTTATGTGTTTACTTTTTTACATTTACCTAATAATATTTAAAAATTATTTTGATAACTAACTAATGCCAAGTAAATGATTAACAAAAATTAAGGATTCTTTTCATTTTAACAACCTTTCGGCATTGATCAATCACAATTATATGACTGTGCTAGTATTAAAAATACAATCAATGAAAAAATGAAATGGTGTTTAACTACAATTGATAAGCTCTAAGAGAGTCGAGAGTGATGACCTCGAACTCTATTACCGATAGATTGTTATCCATCTTTACATCAAAATCATAGTCAGGAGGCAGTTTAACAACTTGAATGAGTTTCTGATTGGCATTTTCGGTGCCAATCTGCAGCCTGTCCACTGAAAGTCGCAGGGAACCCCTAAACAATGTAATCCTCGCATTACGCAGCACCACCGTCGTTCCAGGCTTCATTACATGCACTAAAATGAAATGACATGACATATATAATGTAATGAGTTATTAATGGATTTGCAAATGAGAAAGAAATGAACAATAATGTAAATATTATTTACCTTGGGAACCTCTGGCAGTAAATAGAATGACGGCGGTGTCATCGCCCACAAGGCATTGAGCTACAGGAATAGTGGCAGTTGAAATGGGAGTGGAATGGAGGACTTTAACAGTTAGAGTATGGCCCATGGTTCCTGGCCGAAGCTCATTAACTTTGCAGCTATAAATGGGTTCCTCAATCACAACCTCCAACTCTTCTGAGGAAGAAGAAGCGATGCCTCCATTGCCTCTGCCCAACTGTTTCGTCACGTTGCCACTGTCAATATCACTGCACCTTCCTCTGCCCCTACCTATTCCAATCCCCCTGCCCCTTCCGCTAACTATTCCTCTGCCACGTTGTTTAATAGAATGTATGAAATTATTCCGATGCAATTCTTCTTCTGCAACAGTATGCGCCTTTCTGGCTTCTTCAGATGAGGACGGCTTTTGCTCCATCGTATTTCTACTCTCTCCGTCTCTCAATCCTTCGTCCTTCCTTTTCCCTTCTCTTCTGCTTCAGATAGATCTGTTTACCCTCTCCTCTTCCCGCTACAAAAAGATCTTACACAGATTAATCTTTGACCATTTTTACATTTCTATTTCAATTTTAAAGTATAAGTAACCAATTGATTGGTTACGGTTGTTATGTGAAAAGATGCGTTCTTTAATCACTACGAGGGAGATATGTAATTTTTTGTTTAAGTTAAGCTTTCAAAAAATATTAATAACAAAAAAATATTTCAATGTTTGTCATAAATAAAATATTTTAATATTCACTTCGAGTGAAATAAATTGAGTGGGCCTAATTTTTAAGAACATGTCTTTCCTACTAAGATGTCACAAGTTCAACTTCATGTACTCAACATCATAGATAAGTGGCATTTAAAAAGAATATTTCAATGTGGGCCATAACGAAAATAGATAAAAATTAAAAAATATTTAACAAAAAAATCAAATTTATTATATAGTGCAAAATGATTTAATCCATGGATAATTTAAGTGATAGTACATTTCAAAATGAACAAGTTAAAGGTGTGAGTGAATCTAGCAACATAATACAAAACACTCAAGATAATAAAAAGGAAAATAAAATGAATGTGATTATAATATTAATATAATAAACATATATTGTTAGAGGCAAATATATGATGAACACATATTAGCAAAGGAAATTATAAGCAAATATATGATGAGCACATATTAGCAAGGGGCAAAAGGATGAGGACGACTTTTGTTGTTTGTCTTCTTCAAGAGAGGGCCAAAAGGACGAGGACGGATTTTGCTCCATTGTATTTCTACTCTCTCCATCTCTCAATCCTTCGTCCTTCCTTTTCCCTTTTCTTCTTCTTTAGATAGATCTGTTTACCCTCTTCTCTGCCCACTACTACAAAGATAATCACACATATTTGATAATTTCTACATGTGTATTTCAATTTTCTAAGTATAAATATCAAATTGATCCCTAACAATTTATGTGAAAAGGTGTTTTCCTCCATTATTATGAGGGGGACATGTAATTATTTCCATGTTTAATATGGACTTACACGTAACATTTAAAAAATATTAATAACGAAAATATATTTCAATGTCCGCTATAAATAAAATACTTCAATATCTAGTTCAAGTAAAATAATTAATGATATGTTGTTATAGACCATGTGTGATTCTTTTTATACTCAACATCGATCTAACACATGGTATATATATGTGTGTTTGTGTGTGCAAGTTAATGATGGTCTCTCATGAAGTGTTAGTGGTAATGCAAACCTCGAAAAACAACAATATGTTAACTTGGAGGGATTTTTCAAGGTAGTTTTACAATGAATTTGAATATGGTGTAAGAAGATTATGAAATTGAATTAGCTTTCTAAATATCCAACTTTTATTCACAGACATTGTGAATAACTATGTCAAATTTGATTTTTTCTAAAAAGTTATAGCAGAAATAAGAAAGATATGTATTCTAGGATTTTGATATATGTGAAGAAAAAAATAGATTAAAAATAATAAACAATATATTTTTTTTAAATTATATATTTGAAATGTGCATATTCCACTCTATCTATGTCTATAGTTTCATTTATTTAGCCAGTAGAAAAATAACTTCAAAGGCATAGATATGGAGTGGTATTCACAAACATATAGGTTTTTATCAATTTGCAGACCGAACCACTAGGGTTGCCATCCCAAATCTAAATGAAAGCCAACGAAATTAGCATACACCTTCTCAATCCTGCCCGAAAAAAAATGAATTCAAAAGAACGCATGTGAGTTCTTAGAAGCGCGTCCATGATCCTAAAAGTCATTCCTCCACCCCTCTCTCCCCCCACCCCTCTCTCTCCTACATCTATCCCCTATCTTTATCTCCCTCTCTACCCCCTCTGTCTGTCTCCTCTCTCTCCCTCACACTCCTATAAATGGTAAGACCTAGACATGACAAGACTTAGACATCACAAGGCATGGAAAGATGTAGATGTAGACCTTACCTTGACATGCCTTGGACTCTTAGACCCACTCCCTCCCTATCCTCCTCGTCTTTCTCTCTTTCTCTCTTTCTCTCTCCCTCTGCCTCTTTGTCCCTCCCTCCCTCCCT
>JASDQU010437933.1:37389-49707 GCA_032191745.1 Picea mariana | reverse complement strand
CCATTGTGGTCCTTATTTAATAATATAGTGGACCTAGTCCACCTTACATTGAATGACCTCCACTATTATCACTATGGGCCCTCTGGGCCCCCCCACTACCTCTCTATCTACCTTACACACAATTTTATTTTCTAGGGTGCACAAACTAGGTTAGGATTTAGTGCCTTGGAATAGGATTTTGTGAGTAAAATTCTCCAATGCTATTAAATCAACATATGTTTCTAACAAAGGGAGTGGATAAATCCATTGTATAATTGGTAATATCAGGAGGCTCCACTCACACTGAAGTTAATCACGAGGTCGTGCGAGGTTGGTTGAAGGGATATCCCCTTGATACCTTCTTAGTGTCAGAGATATTTCTGGGGATCTATTTGTATATGGGGATCTTGTTAGTTCCTTTACCTCTATGAGAGGTGGTGCTTTCAAGGTTTTGGGGTTTGATACCCTACCCATATGGTGGACCTGACTTACGAATGCTTACCTGTGCATCAGTTATACATTGGTTTCTTAGTTGTTGAACTTAGGTGCCACATAGGTTACTTGCAGGGGTTATTTTGCAGGTACCCTCAGTTAGATAAGGATCAGACAACACACAACCTTTATGGAGGATTACCTCTTCGGGGGGGATCTGACTGACTGGTTGTTAAGCCCACGAGGGCCCTTATAACTGATTATATTTTCTTCAATATTTAGCAGGCAGTCTCATGACCCTCTTGGGCGAGACATACCTTTTTTAGGGAGGGAGGCCCCTTTCATCCACTTTACCTCGTTTGTGTGCGTATTGGCCATTTGATTTTTGGTGTTCTCTTTGATTACTAATTGGACTTAGGATTTTGTGCTAAGTTTTCATTATCATGGATAGTGGAGTTCCCATAGATCCCTCTTTTATCGCTACCACCCCCATGATGTTCACTCATTTAATGGGGACAAATCCATCCACTTTTCATAATGGTATGTAGAATTATGACACTCGGTCCATGCATTGGGTCTCTAGTCATTTTCCTGTTGATATGTCAATTGTGCCTTCACCCTTTCCATCCTCTCCCTGGCCCACTTATATGAATCCTATCATTGGATCTAGGGGCACCATGACCCCACTGCCTACATATTTGTTTAATATGATTCATGTCCCTCAACCAACTCTCACTATGGGAGGATGGAACCTCCCCTCTTACAGATCTAGTCCTAGCTATGTTCTTTCAGGAGCCAGTGCTCAAATGGGTGCTTACTCTACTTATTACACCCCATCTGTGTATCCTTCGTATGCCATGCCTATTCCTTCAAACACTTTCCCCATCGCGGGTCCACATATATCCCCAGGTATTTCATATGGGGAGAATCAATTTTACAGTTCAAGCTTCCCTCTTCACGGAACCCCTTCACAAGGGGGAAACATATATCCTCACTTGAATAGTACTTATCATACTTATGTCTCTTCGCAAACTTCAGTGATGATGCCTATAAAAACCTCTTTGGATCTGTTAGGCGGAGGATACTACCTTTCCAGGCAGGGACAAGGGGTAAACCAGGACCCTTCCTAGCCTGCAATGTTTCAAAGTCAATATTTCCCTGGACCTTGGTATCAAATGCCACAACCCACCACTAGTCTAGTCATTTGCAGTCATATTGGAGTTCCATCACCAACCTCTGCTAGTGATGTTGAAGATGGGTCAACGACCTCTACAAGTCATGTTGATGACCCGCACCCAGTCGTTGCTACTCATGATGGGGGTATCACTCTAGTCGCCATGATTCATATCAATGTCACATCTCTGACCTCTGTACATCATGTAGGAGATAAATCTCTCACCTATGAAAGTCATGTTGAGAGCATGTCCCTAGTCGTTGTGAACGACCCTGGGGGCATTGAGAAGCCTAGACATCTTAGATGTAAGCGTAAATTCCTTTTCAATACTTGTGAAGAAAATCACCTTACTCATTTGTGCCTTGTTACTGTAGGGATACCTGAAGCATGGGGCTCATCTAAGGGCCCTTAGGATTCTGAGGCATCTATGGCTTCCCTACATCCTGTTTCTCCTTTGATTGACATGACATCCATGCCGCTGCAATCCTATCTTGAACATACCCCCATTGTCGAGAGTGATGTGTCCCCTATCCCTGTTATCATGTATCCTCTTCAACATAAAATTGAAGAAGTGGTCTTACCGGTGCAATCTCTGGTCAATCCAACTCTCCTTTTGGAGGGTGATGTGTCCTTCAACCATGTTTTCATCATTCTTGACAACGCTCCTTCTGAACACAAGAGAGTTTTTCTCTCCCTGAGTACTCTCCCTCCAAGTCCTGAGGAAGTTTTCTTCAATTTGGATGGTCTTGTGGGGTATCTAATGCCCCCACCCATGTCCTTTCTAGTAAGAGACATTATTTGATATATCACATAGATGATAACCTCCACTATCACTTTATCCTCCTCAACTTGGACAGATTTGGGTTTTCCCAAGCTTATGTCAGCTATTCATAAGATACTAACATTCCACAGAGGTCCAGCATAGGAGTCTTGGCCTCCCCCATGACTTGATGCCTAAAAACTCCCCAACGAGTCTAATTTAAGATCTTTTTTGACTTGTCAAAAAAGAGAAAATATTGTTGAGTGAATTTGTCCCTTTCATACTCATTAATTGGACTTGAAAGGTTGCGAGTCTTGGTTAAGATATTTTTCGACTCGTTTTCAAAAAGCAAAAAATATTTCTGAGTGAACTTGTCTCTTTCACACTCGTAAATTGGATTTGAAAGGACATCTATTTGGTGCAAGTTTATCGCTTTTTCACACCAAGTAGACTAAAGATCATGAAAAGGGACATTTTTTGGCATTAAGTTGTGATTGCATCTCATGCTCTTGCTTGCAGTATTGAGCCTATAGTTGGTTCTTGCTTTGCATTATGAATTGTTTGCCTTAGTAGTTTTTTCATCCTCAACCAAGCAGAGCCTCATTTATATCCTTCACAATTTGACACCCTATACCTAGGAGGGAACATTCCCCCGAGTGTCCATCTCCCGCATGCATCTCCTTGCATTGAGCATAGGTATGTTCCACTTCTAGAACTAGTTTTGCTTACTTGCGACACTCATTTCCTCCTTTGTATCATAACATTCATTTGTCTATGCAAAAAAAAAAAAGACGGTTGGGAAGGGAATATTTTCTTATATTGGCAGTAGTCGTGTCTCCTTTGAACAAAGAACAAAGTTATTGAGTTTATTTATCATCATAATTTTGGGTTTAGCATGGCCTTAGGAAACTGAGCTCGTTACAGATAGTCTTCTCTACCAACTGGTTACTCTTCCAGTCCCTATGGAGAATTTCATTGATGCCTCCTTCATCTTATGGTTTCATCATCAACTCTATGCTTCCAAAGTCTTCCATATTTCTCATTCTCTTGTTCAAAGGAATTCTATCAACCTATGTCATCCATTCCTCAGAAATATTGACTTTGCATGTCAGTCATACCCTCAATTTGTCTCAAAATCACATGATATTGTAGTCCTATCTCGCACCCTGGTCCTACTTTCATCATTGGTAGGTGACCTTGAACCCAACAGTCGACATTTCATCATTGGTCATTGACTGGGTGGTTTCCCTTGTGTTCGACGACAAGACATCTATTCACACATTGGGATTCATGTAGTGTCTTGGATGCCATTATCCTTATTGGTGGTTTCCTCGCTTTTGTCACAATTTTTTCTCATTAGTTGTTATTCAGAGGGTCTTTTTCGTGTGTCTCTTGAACTTGGCACACGTAAAAGACGCACATGGTCTTTGGTTCGTGAACATTTTCTTCGTCTGATTTCCTCCAAATCATGAAGCTCCTGCTTTGTACCTTGTGATGAATGATGAGATATTCCTTAATTCTCTGCTTTCAGTGGGTCTCCTTCCATTGAATTCAGCTCATCTATTCTAGAAATGAGACCTAGAGTCTTATGAGTACCTTGAGGCTTCCAGTCATTAGTGGCATGTTCTCTCGCCATTGAAAGTTGGGAATACATCAATGTCTCCTGATTGATGGATTCTTCAAGTGTTCAACCCCGAATCCTTTATTCACACTTGTAAGAATGTAATCAGTACCTTGATACCTACTTTCATCATCGGTAGGCTATCTCACGTTTGTTAACAGTATACCTCAATGATCGGTAATCAAATGATGTCTCATTGTGTTCGACCTCAACTCCTTTATTCACATGATGTAGACTTGCACCTTTGGCAGATTGCATAGAATACTTGAAGACATTAGTATGTGGCCGCAGCTTTCTTGAGTTGTTTCTTCTTTTTCATTGAACTAGTACTTATATGAATTTAGTGATCATGGGAGATCATATTTTACTCCATTGTATACACATATCTTTAAATTGATTTTGAGAGTGGTTCTACTGGGCCTTATTCATGACTATGACATCCTTTTGCATGTAACTACATTTGTATTTTTCTATTCATGGCCATGGACAGTTGTTTGGTATATTTTCACATGGCTCTGCAGTGTAATTCAGACTGACATCCATGTATGCAAAGTTAGTGCAAAATGTAATGATAAACTAGTTCTTCCAGCTGATACCCCATCACTCCACTTCTAGGTTTTATAATGTATTTCGTCCATTGAAGATACTCCTCTGACCTGACACATTAGGGGACATATTTTATAGCAAGATTTGCCTCACCCTATGTAATATTGCACATAGGGATTTTTTCCATTTCCCTATGCAGACTTTTCATCCCTTTTTGCAAAAGTCCAGAGCTAAAAAATACATTTTTTCCACATGTACGCACCTTTCCTACTATACAGCATGCGTATACATAGGCTGTACCAATACAACCCATGTACATTGGGATTTGTGCCCAAAAATGAAAAATGGTGTCGGGTTTCCATGTCACAACAGAAGATTTATGATCCTTGGACTTCCATATACTAGAAATGTTCCAACTCGACCCTTCAGTTCCATTTGAAGGCTATAAATGGGCCAATTCTGAGCTATGGAAAAGATGAGAAATAATTCAACTTTGAAAGCAAAGTTACTCTGGAGAAATTATTTACTTCATATTGAGTCACATCCCTTTGTCCTTTAAGTATGAACATAGTGTTCATCCCCCAAGCTCTTCCCTTATTTATTGAGAACTCTATTGTCTCTCTTCTTTGAGCTTGCATTTGGTGGAGGATTGAAGTGGTGGAGGCCCAGCTGGAAGGAACTTAGTTTCTCGGTTCCGAACCATCTCGACACGGAAGTCTATAACTTTTTCACTTTTGCTGATCATATATTAATAGAAATACTATTTTCCTGTCCAATTGATATCTTGCAAATATTTGAATTATTATTCCATGGGTGTATTTGTTATGTATATTGATAGATTATGCTATTGAATGTGCTAACATCATATATTATCACCATATTCTTTCTTTGCTTGGTTGTTGATGACTAGTTGCAGGTGTATTGCTTTGGGTCAAGTGCTCAATGGTGGACTTCATCGAACGTCTGGACTAGGTAGGCCTTTTGTCTTGTCTTGCAAGCATATTTATTTATATAGCATACTTGAGAATAGATTTGATTTCTATAGTCATTTCCGTCTATTGTGGTTTAACCCTAGCCATAGAGAGATTTTCCTTGTAACATAACTTAAAGTTATTTTAAGTTGTGGGACCCAAAAGTATTTAATGTGTATTTATTACTAATTTTGTAATTAATGAGGAGCATTAAATGTGATCCCTTAGATTAGACTTATGATAGCCATTAGATTGAGTTTGTTATGTAAGTTAGGGTTTTTTGGGAAAAGAGAGAGTACATATACATGTTTGGGAAATAATAAAAAAACACAAGAGAAAAAGAGAGAGAGAGCACATTTCTAGACAAACATTTCCAAAGTAAATTAGAGTGCACAGTTCCCAAGACAGTGACACCATACAGTCCTTACAACAAGAGATATAATAGTCCGTATAGAGAAAGGACAGTTCGTACAACAAGAGGGAGGCACATTTTTCAAGGAATAAAACCGTACATGTCGTATTGTACATGTTGGCATGATTCCCAAGGTAGATTATTGTGTATTTATTATTGTTGTTTGACATCTCAACAATGACACGGTTTCCCAGGCAAAAATCGGGTTGCATATTGTGGCACGTGTGGGCAGCTTAGAATCTTGTTTCATGGCTGAGATAAGTGATTTGCATTTCTGATTTTGTTGAGTTGGAATCATTAAATTTCTGGGTTGTAAAGAAATTTCAGATTTTCTATTGAATAATAGAAATAATCTCTCTAGGGTTTTTCCCTTGTCATTGGACCAAAATCACGTGTCTACTTGTTGCATTATCGGAGTATTGTTTAGTGATTTCTTTAACTTAAGTATTTTATCTTTTATTTGCTTTTTGTTTTAAAGGAATTTATTAAAGACTAAAATATCAGGTTAGTCAAGTGTTTGAGAGAACGTGTGAATGAGATATTTCTAATTTTTTCATTAAAAATATTCAAAGGTTACAACATTCCCAAGTTGTAATTTCCACTCACTTATTGCTACAAAATTTACTTTATTAATTTCTGATAAAATTTCAACGCCCAATTAAAAATTATGGGTGGATAGATGTCTTCTCCTCCTCAATATATTTCTATCGACTATTCATTTTCTCAATTCTGAGCTATGTGTTTAAAGTTATGATCTAGAGAAGTTTAGATTATGTTTCCCCATTTATCCTTGTATTCTACAAGTGTATTTTTTCTCTTCCTGCACATTTTCAGTTACCCATATCCCAAATATGGATCCATGAATGTATTCTATGGATCGTGATATTTCCATATACTACTCTTGTGCCCCAAAAATACTTTTAAGAAAGGATTTATGACCTCTGGAAGTAATCTGGTGATAAAATTTTACCTTAACTATTCCAGTTGTAACTTTCTCATATGAGCTATGTTTTGTTCCCATAATATCTCATTGGATAGTTATCTACAAGTTATTTTATTTAAGATACAAATATAGAGTATCCTAGAGGTACACTATTTTCTCATGGATTTCGATTTCCTAAAAATGTTGTTTAGGGTCTCAAAATCGCCTTGCAAGTTCATGAACTTCAAAATCCAAACAATTTTGTAGAAAATTGATTATTTTACTGTTATAACAACATTAAAATATGAGTCTACAATCTCAAATCAGGTGAATCTCAGTCATTGATCCACTAAAACTTCCTTCAGTCTGCTGACAAAATATAAATCATCTATCGCTAGCTCGAAGAAATCTAAACCATTGATCTGAGCTCCATCGACGATCGATGTTTCCCTTTGGACGTACACAACCTCATTTCCAAAACTTTCGACCTAGCCTTTGACCATCGGTGATTACCTTTGGTAATTTATTGCAATACATCACTAAACCATCCAACTCGAACATCAACAATTGGTTGTCAATGATTTTGTTTGGAAAATGAAACCCTTTACCAATTTTGTCGACCTGACCATCAACCATTGACCATTTCTTTGCTGACATAGAAACTATGCTGACATGGAATGACACTTGGATGCAGATGTGGAATGACATGTAGAATCTAAGATGGTACTCTGGCTAATGTGTCATGACACATGGATGTTGACATGGAAAGACACTTCATCACCCTCTTTCTTTCATCGGTCATCAAAAACTTCTTTTGGATGAACCAACACCTCACCGAATCAATCAACCTGCCATAGGCCATTGGAGATTATATATTTCATTTAGACACATGAAATATTCTACCAAATTCTTCCAACTTCCGATCATCACCCATCAATCATTGAAAATTTCCTTTGGTCGAACCAAAATCTTCACAAAACTTGTTGATCTGATCATCAATCATCAACAAATTCTGTTGGCGAACTTCAACACTTAGAAATTTTTCGACTAATCCTTGATGAATCTGGGTCATCAATATCCCATTCAAAATGATCTCAGTTTTTTATCCATCAAACTTCAACCAACTCTATCGATGATTATGATCATCGATTTTCTCTATTTTCTAATCTCTGAAAGTAAATCCTAACCGTCGATCAAATCCAACTTCCCAACGATTGAAAATGAATCCAAACCATAGATCTGTCTCATCTTCTCAACTACTGAAAATGAATCTCGTTCATTGATATACGTCACCTTCCAAATAGATTAAACCTTATATGTTTTTAAATATATTACAATGAACCTGGGCCATTGATTTCTATATCGAACACAATCTCGATCATCGATTCATCGACTCTACCCAAATTCTGCAATGACCATTAAAACACAAATTTTGACCTTCAAGGTCAAATTTTAACTATGGAACTTTGCATCTTGAGTCTATTAAATCTCTTAGAAATTTCAAACTCATTTAAACTCAAATTTTGTTCACATCTTTGGGGATTTCTCTCTAATTTTTCACTATTTTCCTCAAATTCACAGAAACCAAAATTTTTCACAGTGAATTTTCCCAATTTGCACTCGTACTAGCCTATAAAAGCCTAATGTTTGAATCAAAGGCTATGAACCATAATTTAATGTCCCCTAGCCCAGTTGGGGACCATTACATGTGGAATTACACATAAAAATGAAAATTTTCTGCTAACTAAATCTTGTAGATTATTAGTTACGAATTACATAGAGATTTAACTATTATTTGATACGATTTAGTAAATACATATAAAACATTTTAAAACAAGCATGAATGTAGCTAAAAACTCACACAACAACATGTAAATCATTCTCAAAACATAGAGTTCATGAACAACAATTAAAACTCATAATGCAAGACAAAAAACAGGTAAAACACTTATGTTTTTAAAATAGTTTTGCAACTAGTTTCTTGGGACAGACATTCCACCCAACCATAGACTTGTTTTTTCAAATATTAACAACAATTAACCCTCGATATGGGGCTAGCAATTCAAAAAATAGGGTGGTCTCTCATTTTCCACTCACAACTCAAAAATCCCACAACCCACTGGTATCCTCTTACAACTGTCTCAATTTTCAACCAGCTCTCTTCCTCTCGACCTTCCCAACCCAAGGAATGTAACCTATCATTGATATTATTCCCTTTGATGTCCCATTCATTTATCAATGTCTATTTGGAACATATAACCAAGAATATCTCTGCTGAGAACTCAAGGGAACTCACTACTAGGAAATCTACCAGGAAAAACAACAAACACTTATTGTTACAGTGAAACTCACAAAGAAGTTCACTCTTCAAACCTGGAAACCTGGCTATTCAGTATTCATTTGAAAATACGATCTAGAATCGCTCTAGCATGCTACAATATTTTCCCTCCATGGTTTCTCCAGCTCCAAGCTCTATTTTCTTCTCTCTTCTTGTTGTTCATGCCCAAAAATTGATTTTCTAAAAATTGTTGTAATGATCCCATACGAATTTCCTATCCTTTGGTTTCCTTTCTTGACTCACCCACTTCCACAAGTTGATTTTACTCAGCCACCATGCTCCCAATAACTATGGGATGTGACTTCTCACAACCACACTCTTACATGCATTCAATGATTGGCTTTAGCGACACTTAATCATAAAATAGACGTTAATATATAGTCATAATAAAATTTAGGAATGTGGGTGAAATTAATAGACATGGGTAATTCCCCCTTAGACCCCTCTCTTAGAAATTCTCCTAGAAAATCTCCTCTCTTGTGGATTAATTCATCCCCCATATTTGTCCATATCCCCGTAGCAGTTGGCATCACATTTTATTATTAAAATTTAGAAATACAATTCACATATACATCGATTGGTCGTGGCCACACATTATATCTACATTAAACATTAATTAAAAATGGGGATTATAGAGGGGATGTTACACTTAGAGTATGGACAAGAATATTTATGCCCAAGATGAAATGATGGAAAGATCTGAATGACAAGGAAATTACTTTTTCTCTAAAACCCAAGCAGTTTCTTGTTGGGATGTCAACAAAAGAAACAATAGAATTAAAAACGAAATCATATCATTATGTATTGATTTACGAAGTTTTTTTAGAATAAATTTTGATGGAATGTTTCTCAGATGCATCAACCATTCAAAGTCATCTGAATTTTTGAAGGAAACACATGAAAGTGTTTATGGTGGAATTTTTTCTCCAATGGTAACATCACATAGGATCATTAGAGTTAGTTTTCTTGGCCTAATTTATTCAGAGATGTTCATGATTTTGTAAGGTGATTCTTACCATGCGAAAAAAATTATGGTAAAATGAAAAGAGTTTATATGTCATTGAAAACTATTGCAACTGATAGTTCTTTTACACAATAGGGGTTAGATGTCATTGGTCCCATAAATCCAAAGTCTAGCAAAGGTCAAAGGTCATAAAATGGCTTGAATCAATAACATTAAAATAAGTTGGTTCAAAGCAACTTATACAATTCTTACAAGAGAATATTTTGTCAAAATTTGGTGTTCCATAAAAAATCATCACTGATAAAAGTTCCATATTCATAGGTTCCAAATTCATAATTTAATGTGACAAATTTGGTATAATAATGGGACAATCATCAAATTACTATCCATATGGTAATGTATCTACCAAATCAACTAATAAATCTATGATACAAATCCTCAATAAGATAGTTTCTATAAATCAAAGAGATTGGCATAAAAAGTTGGTTAATATTTTGTGGGAAAGCAAAATTACGCCAAAAAGCAACACTAGACATTCTCTATTTTCTTTAGTCTATGGAAAATATACCAGACTACTAGTACATTTGGAACTGGATGCATTATCCACAACCACTAGAATTTAAGATGAGGAAGGAACTAAACGTATGAAAAATCAATTTTATCAGTTGATGTAGTTGGAAGAGCAAAGAGAACAGATAATGTTGAATATCCAAAAAAAAACAAGAGCATTGAAGAAATATTTTGATCAGAGTACCAAAATGAAAGATTTTCATAAATGATAGTTGGTTTTATTATGGAACAAGGATAAAGAAAAAAAATTATTCACTCCAATTTTTATGCCTTGTGGATTGTTCCTTATCAAACTAAGAAAATTTGTGGTTTCAATTCTTATTCGCTAAAAGGCATGGAAAATGAACTTCTAAAACTGCTTGTAAATGGGTAGAATTTGAAACACTTTTCCCATTGATTGTTTCAATGGTTCTAAATGACTAGTGTACCATAGTATGCTCTGAACATTTACCATTCATATCCATTTTGTGTAGACAATTTTCTTTGAATCCATGCCCAATGATTAAGGCCTTGTGGGTTCTCAACAACCCACGGGGGTCACTTTCCTATAGTTAGAGTCAAAATGTTGGTCCATTTTCATGTCTCAACATTTTATTTCATGTTAACTTATATTATGAGGAATATCTCTCCTTTCATCTCAATTCATCATTCTCTGCATCCCACACAAGTCCTACATCTTCTCGTTACTTCGTGGAAAAATCACACATTTCCAACACTTAGCCATTTTCATGACTTGTGCCATGCGAAGAAACCTTGTATTAAGTTCATTTTCCACACTTTTCATCAAGTCGTTCCCCAAATTTTTCATACCTATTCACTTCACTTGTCTTACATTGAACTGACACTTAGTCTATTTTCATTTTTTTTTTATGTGGAGGTGGAGAATCTGACATAATACCACTTCTCCAAAAATTTTATGTGGAGGCGGATAACTTGACACACGACCACTTCTCCAAAAAACAAATTATGTGGAGGCATAGAACCTGACATACAACCACTTTTCCACACTTTGCATCAAGTTTTTCCCCGCATTTTTCATACCTATTCATTTCACTTGTCCTACATTGAACTAACACTTAGTCTATTTTCAAATTTTGTTTTATGTGGAGGCGAAGAACCTGACATACGACCACTTCTCCGCAAAAATTTTATCCACAAAAATATTTTCTCCGCGTTAACTCTTCTCACATAAATCACCTCCTCTCTATTTTAGTGTCCCATACTTAGACGGTTTTTGAATCATGTCTCATGTAGAGAAATCAACACATTACCATTTCTCTGTAACACTTCCCCTCCACATTTAATTTTCTTTGCAACAACTTTTCCCCTGTTATTTTTTTCTGCATTATCTTTTCCAGGGTAACGGCCCTGCCCCTCTCTGACCCATAATTTTTACTTATCCAATCCCTGAATCATATCCCATGTGGAGAACTTGACACAACCATTTCTCCACGTGACTCATTCATCCACAAGACTTGTATCTTTTCCTTCCTAACACACCAAATTTCCCATACTTAGTGTATTTCTCGCTAGGAAACCATTCATGATCTTCATTCTTGAGGTAATTTATGGTGCATTTATGATGTTCCAATTTACAAGTAAAATATGGTTGTCAAGAGTAAATGAGGC
>JASDQU010437933.1:15794-37230 GCA_032191745.1 Picea mariana | reverse complement strand
GTCCATTTTCATGTCTCAACATTTTATTTCATGTTAACTTATATTATGAGGAATATCTCTCCTTTCATCTCAATTCATCATTCTCTGCATCCCACACAAGTCCTACATCTTCTCGTTACTTCGTGGAAAAATCACACATTTCCAACACTTAGCCATTTTCATGACTTGTGCCATGTGAAGAAACCTTGTATTAAGTTCATTTTCCACACTTTGCATCGAGTCTGTCCCCAAATTTTTCATACCTATTCACTTCACTTGTCCTACATTGAACTGACACTTAGTCTATTTTCAATTTTTTTTTATGTGGAGGCGGAGAACCTGACAATACCACTTCTCCAAAACTTTTATGTGGAGGCGGAGAACTTGACACACGACCACTTCAAAAAAAAATTTATGTGGAGGCATAGAACGTGACATACGACCACTTTTCCACACTTTGCATCAAGTATTTCCCCACATTTTTCATACCTACTCATTTCACTTGTCCTACATTGAACTACCACTTAGTCTATTTTCAAATTTTGTTTTATGTGGAGGCGGAGAAACTGACATACGACCACTTCTCCACAAAAAATTTCTCCACAAAAATATTTTCTCCACATTAACTCTTCTCACATAAATCACCTCCTCTCTATTGTAGTGTCCCATACTTAGACAGTTTTTGAATCATGTCTCATGTAGAGAAATCAACACATTACCATTTCTCTGTAACACTTCCCCTCCACATTAAATTTTCTTTGCAACAACTTTTCCCCTGTTATTTTTTTCTGCATTAGCTTTTCCAGGGTAATGGCCCTGTCCCTCTCTGACCCATAATTTTTACTTATCCAATCCCTGAATCATATCCCATGTGGAGAAATTGACACAACCATTTCTCCACATGACTCATTCATCCACAAGACTTGTATCTTTTCCTTCCTAACACACCAAATTTCCCATACTTAGTGTATTTCTCGCTAGGAAACCATTCATGATCTYCATTCTTGAGGTAATTTATGGTGCATTTATGATGTYCCAATTTACAAGTMAAATATGGTTGTCAAGAGTAAATGAGGCGTAATATTTATCGTGTTTTCCAAAAGATCATTTTCTTATGAAGGATAATTACTATTAAAAGTATGCAGGCATTCTGAAGGAAATTGTACATAGTGAAAGGATGTATCATTAAGAACTATTAATGATATTAGCCTCTTATCATTATTCTATGTAATTCATATTAATAACCTTCTCATATATCAAATTGTATTGAAAAGAGTGGGAAAGATGGAAACTAGAAGAAAAAAAGAACATTTATGCGGATGTACTGTCAACTCCCTCACTTGACAAAAAAAATATTTTCACTAGCCTAAAACTTATCAATGGTATTCCAATATCATGAGAATAATATTGATAATAAGATTGGAAAACTAGTCTAGAAAAGGTTGGTTGCATGCCTGCAACTTTTGATTTTAAAGAATTAGTTTCTTGGTGCACAAGACAATTTGAATCCAAGCACAAGATTATTAAAGTTGTTGATGAAGGGAGGAATCTAATTCTTTTGACTCCAAATGTATTCAAGAAAATTTGTGACTCCACACTCCAAAAAAATATCTAAGGCTTTTAGAGGCCAATTATTTTATGGACGTGCAAGGTGGTAGAGTGAATTTTTGAAGGACTTCCTGGCATCATCTTCGACAATGCCAACTGATACTACCTACATTGATATATGCTTATTGTCGGAGCCATACTGTGATTTTTCTTCACTCTTATCAATATTGGTGGGACAAGACTCTACATCCTTCATTCCTAGGTACATTTTTTAGGTGATACACTTCTCAATTCACATGAAAGCAATATTTGACTGGGTTGAAATTATTTTGAATGAAATCTCTTACCAGTTGTCAAATTACACGAAGTCAAAGAGTTTTTTCATGACCTCATATTTGATATTTTATGTATCATACTATAAATTATTTGAATGTTTACCCCCAAGGGGTATTTTTTATGTCAACAATGACCCCGTTCAATTCTAGTACCATGTGTTATCGAGCACAAGGAACCATATAACTTCGGCCAAGTTCAAGATAAATTCTTTAGATAATTTAGAGACATTCTTGTTGGGACACAATCATTGAGAATTACATAGGAAGACCTGAAATTTATCAAGGGAAAATAAATTTATGTATATGAGGAGGAATCCACCTAAATCAAGCTTTACAAGTTTGAAGGAAATCCCTTCCTTCTCCCCAATTTTGTGTACAATAAGTATTTTTTCGTTGAAGTTTGTAGACAGTAAAACTCTTGGTATTCCTTCTTTGACAAAAATAGGAAGAGACAATTCATTTCCTTAACATTCCATGCCATTGACATTTCAATTAGAGGCCTAACCCTTTTGTCTGAAACTGTTGAATTATTGAATTCATTCCATTTGAAAGAAGCTAAATCTTTCAAAGGTTTTGATCTTGAAGGAACATTTTCTTTTCATTTATCTTAAATTGGTTATGGTACTACTTTTACAAGAATACCAAAAGTCACAGAGGGATTTGGTGATAATGACCCTAATACCAGTCAAGCAATTCCTAGAAAAAAGAAACAATTTTGTCATGATGATTTGGTCACACAAGTTAGTTCAAATAACTAGGTTAAGAAGATGAATCTGAAGACAGAACATAAACAAGGTAAGTGTAAGAAAAGAGGAAAAAATGAGACTAGTTCTCATACTTGTTCTACTCCCCTCTCACATAAGAGTTCCCCCTATACCCAAAGAATCCAAGAGCTTAATGTGAGTAAAGGAGAGAGTAATGAAATATGTGAGGGAGGAGGTGATGGAGATGAACCTCCTCATTTCAATTTAGAGAAAAATCATATTGTTGTATAGAAAAAGAGGAGGAGTGATAGCACCAAAAGTTATCAGAACCCTAGTGTTATCACTCAAAGAAACCCTTTGTGGTTGTAGACCAAAGGTGCTTGGTAACTTCAAGTAAAAATGTTTTTGTATTTTGTGTAGATGGATCAGTAAGATAACTCAATTCAAACATGGTATTCAGACAGTCAAGATGGTAAACAAATGAACCAATGCTCTCTAAGATTGATAATCAACAAATAACTTTAAGGTGGATGAAGAACATATTGCTAATAAACCAGTACAAAGTAGGGTCTAATTAACAATGAAGAAAATAATTATTAGGTTATGAGCCAAATAATAAGATGACAGTCATTAAAGGCTTGACAACACAGATAACAGTATAGAAGGAATGTGGAAAACTGACATCAAAATAGAAAGGAACCTGTGATTTAGTATTAGCATCAAAAGCCTGTGTACAATAGAGAATTTCTGTATCCAAAACTGAACCCCTTCATTCATCTTCCTTCTGTAGCTTTATAGCTTAACAATTCAGTTATTAGATCCTAAAACTATGGATCTGAATTTCCAGAAATAGTAAACAAAAAATAGGAATATATCCTCAAATAAAGTAAATCTTTATCTGCTGGCCCTCAAAATATGGTTGAAATATGATGATGTGTAGCTCAGCCTCCCAAGGCTCTCTGAAATTCTAATTATGTGATGTGGCTCCCAAATCCTGAAATCCTGCCTCTTTTAAAGATGGTAAATGACATTTGTACACCTTTTCTTCTCTTCATTTTCCAAAAGTGGCTGATTAAATAGATTTGATAATTCATTAATCAAGCCTTAGAAGAGGTTTCAATTCATTCTCATGCAAAAAATTACAATCTGGGCAAAAATCGTAACATTCTGGCCGTGACAGGCTTTCCACAGTGCTTAGCCCGTGAAAAACGCTCCTTAGCTGTTGAAAGGCGGCACTTTCAACAGCTAACGGGTCATAAAATATCGATTTGCGCTGTTGAAAGTGGACATATTTTAAAAATCAAATTTCTCAGTCATAGAAAATCCGTTTTTCATGTATGAATAGTCGATTGACATCTAGAGAATCTAGTCTTTCCAATGGTGTTTTCAGATCTTCATTTGGAGCTCAGTAAGGGATTGAAAAGTTCCCTGCAAGTTTAAGTATCATTCTTTCCATTTGCCATTCAAAACCCCAAACGTTCCTTTGTGAACAATGTCTGATATGGGACCAAAGATTTGATTTGATGCTGCCAGCCCGGGAGTACAGCCTCTGTACCTGAGCCACTAAATTCGAACTTGCCATCCCTGATGCTATGATTTTTGAGTGTGAGTTTCTGAGCCGGATCTGAGATGTAATATGATTGGGACGTGAAACTCGAGTTGAAATGATTACCCACTTCCACCAGCGCGTCTTTCTGATCGCATGTTGATTTGATTTTGAAATGCGGATAAGTGCATGTGATTCTCGCTTTCTCCAACCAACAGCCTATGGAAAACGCCCCTCAGCTGTAGAAACTTACCACTTTCACCAGCGCATGATCCCGCATGAACTGCTCCTTAGCTGTTGAAAGCTTTCACTTTCCTCAGTGCGCCACCATGTGATAACTTATCCTTAGTTGTTGGAAGTCTTCACTTTCACCAGCACATGACCCTGTGGAAAACCCCCGTTAGCTGTGGAAAGTTTTCACTTTCCTCAGCGTGTGACCTTTTAAGAACTGCTCCTTAGCTGCGGAAAGTTTTCACTTTCACCGGCGCACAACCTTGTAAAGACCGCTCCATAGCTGCGGAAAGCATGCACTTTCAACAGCGCATGACCTTGTAAAGATCACTCCATAGCTGCGGAAAGCATGCACTTTCAATAGCGCATTACCCACGAAACTGATTGTTGGACATTTTGAAATTCACCACTTTCAACAGCGCACAGACTTATGAGAAGCGCTCCTTAGCTGCTGAAAGTCACCACTTTCCACAGCTAACACTCAACTTTTGGACACACGTTAGCTGTTGAAAGTGAATTATGCAAATTTTGAAGAGAAGACTTTATGGATCATATTATTTTCTAAGACAAAAACCAAAACCTAAGTTTTGCAGCTAAAAAGACTCAAAAATGAATTGAGGCAACTACCGATAGCCATGTTATCCACCACAAAACTCGACTAAAAGGATGGTTTTATTTTGGGAGATAACATCTGGCTCCAATTGGGATGGAGACCTCCCTGTGAGGTTTCCAAGAACCTAGTAGTTTTAGTAGCCTTTAGCATTGGGCATGGAGTCATCTGGTCTGTGCAACTATTCTTTAGCAAACCTGTAGTCTGACTGTAGCTTGCATGTGACCTGTCTGTGACCTGTCCTGCTTATTCATGAAATCAACAACTGAAAAAGATCTCATTTTCTCGTATAGCAAGCTTATTCCTCTACCTACTCCCACACTAACCAGCTCTGCCATTTGTTAAGTGAATGTTGATTTCCATAGTAACCATCCAAGCAATTTGAACACTGAAGAAATCTTGTCTTTACTACTGATCAGCAAATGATGTTTAACATGCAACCACAGTGACAAGGAACTTTTCAGGAAATCATACTTACTCAGAAACACTGGCAAGCTAATAAAATCTAAAATTTTCAGGTTCTTTGAAAAGTATAGATCCATGAAAACTGCTACTGGATCCTTGAAAAGAAAATAAGAAACATGCTGCTCCTCGGGAAAAAGCTGCATGTCCATGGTAACCTCTTGCTCAGCCATGATTGTTTCTCTATAAGAGGACTAATCATCTTCTTGTCCTTTTGAGATCAATGATTGATCATCCATGATTGTAACTTCCTCTTCAGACAAATGTACGAAAGATGATGATAGAACAAGTTTTACATCATATGAATTTGGATCAACTGAAAACATGTAGTTTCCTATATAATTATCAGTTACCATAGAATCTTCTTGATTTGCAAACTGGTCATGAAATACAAACTCATACCTATCTCTGGAATACTCTGCACATACTGAAAAATCTGATTTTGAATCTGAAATATACTCACCCTTGGGCTGCTAATCCAAATCTGCTTCAAACTTACTGTTTTCTTCAGAACAGTCCTCAGTGGATGATGATAGAGCAATGTTTAAATGACAAGGATTATGATCAACTAGGAACATGTAGTTTTCAATGAAATCATTGGTTATCATAGATGCATTCTGATTTGCAAATTGATCATAAACTTCACATGCATACCTGTCTCTGTAACACTCAGCGAACACTGAAAAGTCTGACCCTGAAACTGAATTGAACTTACATGTTGGCTGCTGTCCCAAATCTACTTGATTTCTCTCTTGCTCAACCATGGCTATTCCTTTGTTGGAAAACTGATCACCTTCTTGTTCCCTATCTCTAGAACATTCTGCCAATGTTGACGAATCTGATTCTAAATCTGAAATGTACTCACCCTCAGGCTGCTGGTCCAAATCTGCTTCATACTCACTGCTTTCTTGCTTGGAATCTGAAATATACTCACAATATTCTTGCTTATATGTTTGTAGATTTTCAGAATCAGCTTGCATTCTGATCCACCTAGATGCACGGATGTTCCCCTCTACCTCTTGCGCATCTCCAAACAATTGAGTTAAGGATGAAGACTCCCTTTCTAGCAGAATAAAGGCAAGCTTTGAGTGAAGACACATAACATAATGTATCATGGCAGCTTTTTCTGAAGGTCGGATCTCCAAAGGCATGTCATGATACATGCAGTTAAACTTTTGATTGAAAATATGCAAAGTTTGACTCTGCTCTCTCTTCAAAGCATAAAAGTCAGCAAGGTAAGAATCTAGATATTTGTACTTGCCCCAATACTTCAGGAAAGCATTAGAGAACTCGATCCAAGAACCAATTGAATCAGCTCTTAGACTTTTAAACCATGCAGCAGCATCTTTGATCAAATATTTCGAAAACATTCTCATGATCACATCTTTATGAGCAAGCTGAAAACGATCAACAAAATCCAAAAAGGATTCCACGTGTCTCTCAGCTGAAGCTTGATTCTCTCCAGAAAACAAAGGGAGATATTCATAATAGTCATCAGAATAAGGATGAAGAAGATGGGGTAGCTGTAAGGGTTTGAACATCTTCATCCGGATCTTAACTTGAAAAGTTGTAGGTTGATCATGAGAAATAGTAAGTTGCTGATCAGGTTCAGAAATTATGGCCAGAGGGGATGAGATCTGGACAGGTTTAAAAACAATTTCGATCTTTTCATGGTCACATGGCTGATCAGATTCTAAAGGAAAAGAAATACAGTGGTCATATTTACAAATGGGCTGAGGTAAGACTACCGAATCTACATCTATAATGCAGGGCTGCAAGATTTCCTCTTCTAAAGATGGATATATACAAGAAGGATGATGATTTTCTGAATATACAAAATAGAAAATAATTCTCTTTACACGCGCAGGGAAGAGCATGAAAGAGATGATGAAGAAAAACGACAGTTCATAAAGCAAAATAATGAACTGATACCTGGATCTTGACTTCAACCTCTTCATCTTTTATCAACAGGATCCTCCCCAATGGAGTCTTTGAACGTGGAGTCGCCAGATAGAAAATTACAACCAAGTGAATGTCCAGGCTTTGTCTATCATCAAAGCTGGATCTGTGTCGTGTCCCAAGGAAGCTAAGCTTCAATATCCTCTCCCCGACAACGGTGCCATTTTGTTATCACTCCAAGAAACCCTTTGTGGTTGTAGACCAAAGGTGCTTGGTAACTTCAAGTAAAAATGTTTTTGTATTTTGTGTAGATGGATCAGTAAGATAACTCAATTCAAACATGGTATTCAGACAGTCAATATGGTAAACAAATGAACCAGTGCTCTCTAAGATTGATAATCAACAAATAACTTTAAGGTGGATGAAGAGCAGATTGCTAATAAACCAGTACAAAGTAGGGTCTAATTAACAATGAAGAAAATAATTATCAGGTTATGATCCAAATAATAAGATGACAGTCATTAAAGGCTTGACAACACAGATAACAGTATAGAAGGAATGTGGAAAACCGACATCAAAATAGAAAGGAACCTGTGATTTAGTATTAGCATCAAAAGCCTGTGTACAATAGAGAATTTCTGTATCCAAAACTGAACCCCTTCATTCATCTTCCTTCTATAGATTTATAGCTTAACAATTCAGTTATTAGATCCTAAAACTATGGATCTGAATTTCCAGAAATAGTAAACAAAAAATAGGAATAGATCCTCAAATAAAGTAAATCTTTATCTGTTGGCCCTCAAAATATGGTTGAAATCTGATGATGTGTAGCTTAGCCTCCCAAGGCTCTTTGAAATTCGAATTATGTGATGTGGCTCCCAAAACCCTGAAATCCTGCCTCTTTTAAAGATGGTAAATGACATTTGTACACCTTTTCTTCTCTTCATTTTCCAAAAGTGGCTGATTAAATAGATTTGATAATTCATTAATCAAGCCTTAGAATAGGTTTCAATTCATTCTCATGCAAAAAATTATGATCTAGGCGAAAATCGTAACATTCTGGCCGTGACAGGCTTTCCACAGCGCTTAGCCCATGAAAAACGCTCCGTAGTTGTTGAAAGGCGGCACTTTCAACAGCTAACGGGTCATAAAATATTAATTTGTGCTATTGAAAGCGGGCAGATTTTAAAAATCAAATTTCTCAGTCATAGAAAATCCAATTTTCATGTATGAATAGTCGATTGACATCTAGAGAATCTAAGCTTTCCAATGGTGTTTTCAGATCTTCGTTTGGAGCTTGGGAAGGGATTGAAAAGTTCCCAGCAATTTTAAGTATCATTCTTTCCATTTGCAATTCAAAACCCTCAACGTTCCTTTGTGAACAATGTCTGATATGGGACCAAAGATTTGATTTGATGTTGCCATCCCGGGAGTACATCCTCTGTACCTGAGCCCCTAAATTCAAACTTGCCATCCCTGATGCTATGATTTTTGAGCATGAGTTTCTGAGCCGGATCCGAGATGTAATCCGACTCGGACGTGAAAATCGAGTTGAAATGATTACCCACTTCCACCAGCGCGTCTTTCTGATCGCATGTTGATTTGATTTTGAAATGTGGATAAGCGCACATGATTCCTTCTTTCTCCAACCAACAGCCTGTGGAAAACGCCCCTCAGCTGTAGAAACTTACCACTTTCACCAGCGCATGATCCCGCACGAACTGCTCCTTAGCTGTTGAAAGCTTTCACTTTCCTCAGTGCGCCACCATGTGAGAACTTATTCTTAGCTGTTGTAAGTCTTCACTTTCACCAGTGCATGACCCTGTGGAAAACCCCCGTTAGCTGTGGAAAGTTTTCACTTTCCTCAGCGCGTGACCTTTTAAGAACTGCTCCTTAGCTGCGGAAATTTTTCACTTTCACCGGTGCACAACCTTGTAAAGACCGCTCCATAGCTGCGGAAAGCATGCACTTTCAACAGCGCTCGAACTTGTAAAGATCACTCCATAGCTACGGAAAGCATGCACTTTCAACAGCGCACGACCCGCGAAACTGATTGTTGGACATTTTGAAATTCACCACTTTCAACAGCGCACAGACTTATGAGAAGCGCTCTTTAGCTACTGAAAGTCACCACTTTCCACAGCTAACACTCAACTTTTGGACACACGTTAGCTGTTGAAAGTGAATTATGCAAATTTTGAAGAGAAGACTTTATGGATCATATTATTTTCTAAGACAAAAACCAAAACCTAAGTTTTGCAGCTAAAAAGACTCAAAAATGAATTGAGGCAACTACCGATAGTCATGCTATCCACCACAAAACTCGACTAAAAGGACGGTTTTATTTTGGGAGATAACACCTGGAGTCCTAAAAGATGATTTAGTTGAGATGGAACTTGATAATGACAACCAAGTTCCTGAATGGGAAATAGTACATATTTTTTAAATTCAACAGTTAGCATATGAGTTTGCCCACAAGGGTTTAACAATTTTGATAAGTAATCCTTAACTTTATATAATACTAAATACAATAAAGAATATAGAAAAATGGAGATAGTAAGAATTCATGTTAAGAATAAAAAGGTTATAGAAAAGTAGATTTCATAGGTGGATGTCTCAAGATTTGTTCCCTTCGAAACACTCAAGTTACATATTGCCACTAGATATGATTTGGCCCATTATACCATAGGAGAATAATTAGAGAATATCAGGCTGAAAAAGAGGATAAGTGAATTGGAGGACGCTTTAAGTTCAAGGCTATTGTTTACAGAACCATTATCTACTATGGTTCCATAAACAATTCTACAAGACACACCAGGCACATCCTCTAGAGTAAGAAAGGATGTCAAATTGTTAAGTGGTATTAGAAACTATGTTGTAGAGAAAATAAAAAAATGAATTAACATAAATTTTAGAGTGTGAGAAGTAGCCACTAACCTAGGGAATTTGTCTCAAAGAATTTCTTTTCCTACCAATTTCCTTCGACAAGATATGGACAATGAAAAATATTTTTATAAAAATGATATGAGTAAATTTGTAGCCCGAGTATCACACATGAATGAATTTACCAAGAAACAATAGGATCTACCCTCAAAAAACAAAATCAAACAAACAAAGGTTGGTTGATTAGCAAGAATAGAGGTCCTACAGGAATTAATTGCAAGTTGTAAAAATATTAGGAAAAATAAGTGTTTCATTTTTAAAATAAATTGAAATAATTAAGTAACTTGAGGTCCCACCATTGATTAGAGAGTCAATATTGTTAATCAAGGATCAATTAGAATATGAGTTAAACATACTCAAGATTTCATGGGGTAGCGAGTTTGATAATCTCACTAGCTTCCCAGAAGAAGAAATAAAATTATGGTTGGTTAACTTTGTTAATGATAATGAATATCTTCTTGCATCAATATAATATTATGTTTTGAATGTAAATTCATAGAAGATTATATATTTTCACTTCGAGTAAAGAAGGACATAACGGTTCCACCGTAAAAAATTAGCTCAAGAGTTCATTAAATGAAATAACTAATCCTTAATAAATACCTAGATAGTTCTATTGGTGGTTGCAATGCTCAGGTGCTTGCAACCTAGGAGTGAGTGGGGATTTGGGATTAATCTCTGTAATCTTCATTTGTTACTTTAACATTTATTGTATATTGAATATCCTGTCATTCTTATTCATGCATGTAAAATAGAAGATCTAACTAGTCATTCACGCATTTGTCTAACATCTAATCATTGATAGTAAAAATAAATACACAATATTCAATCACACAACACATGATATACCATGATTCACCCCTCCTAGGATAAGTCCACAAATATTTGTCTACTCTGCTCTTTCATTATGGTGGTTCCAAAACTATAGTGTCGCGTGCATCAAAATTCTCCATGAAACAGGTCGAGATATACAATGAAGTGGACTAGATCACACCAGGATCCTTAGCCTATGATATAACCCTCAATATCTACCCTATTTCCTCTCCCCAGCTCAACATCCTACAAAATAGATCGGATTTACAATCATTTTGTTTTTGAACGTCATAGTAATAATGACCAACCTCCGACCTAGACCTCCTATGTACCTACTTATACATGTTCTTGGCTTACCAACCATTACATATTCTTACCAAAACACTAACCCTAGCATGGCTAGGTATTATTTCATTCGCACCTCCCATGATTTTCTCTTCTACATGGATGTATGTCTTGCACGTGCTTCTTTTCCTACATGCACATCTGTCTTGCACGTGTTGTTTTTCCTGCATGTGTGTCTGCTTTACACATGTTGTTTTTCCTACATGCTTGTCTGCCTTAATGGAAAATAGTACATATTTTTGAAAGTCAACAGTTAGCATATGATTTGGCCCACAAGGGTTTAACGGTTTTGATAAGTAATCCTTAACTTTATATAATACTAAATACAATAAAGAATATAGAAAAATGGAGATAGTAAGAATTCATGTTAAGAATAAAAAGGTTATAGAAAAGTAGATTTCATAGGTGGATGTCTCAAGATTTGTTCCCTTCAAAATACTCAAGTTACATCTCTCCACTAGATCTAATTTGGCCCATTATACCATAGGAGAAGAATTAGAGAATATCAGACTGAAAAAGAGGATAAGTGAATTGGAGGACACTTTAAGTTCAAGGCTATTGTTTGCAGAACCATTATCTACTATGGTTCCATAATAACAATTCTACAAGGCACACCAGGAACATCTTCTAGAGTAAGAAAGGATGTCAAATTGTTAAGTGGTATTAGAAACTATGTTGTAGAGAAAATAAACAAATGACTTAACATAATTTTTTAAGTGTGAGAAGTAGCCACTAACCTAGGGAATTTGTCTCAAAGAATTTCTTCTCCTACCAATTTCCTTCGACAAGATTTGGACAATGACAAATATTTTTATAAAAATGATATGAGTAAATTTGTAGCTCGAGTATCAGACATGAATGACTTTACCAAGAAACAATAGGATCTACCCTCAAAAAACAAAATCAAACAAATAAAGGTTGGTTGATTAGCAAGAATAGAGGTCCTACGGGAATTAATTGCAAGTTGTAAAAATATTAGGAAAAATAAGTGATTCATTTTTAAAATAAATTGAAATAATTAAGTAAATTGAGGTCCCACCATTGATTAGAGAGTCAATATTTTTAACCAAGGAGCAATTAGAATATGAGTTAAACATACTCAAGATTTCATGGGGTAGTGAGTTTGATAATCTCACTAGTTTCCTAGAAAAAGAAATAAAATGATGGTTGGTTAACTTTGTTAATGATAATGAAGAGGATCTCGCATTAATAGAATATTATGTTTTGAATGTAAATTCATAGAAGATTATATATTTTCACTTCGAGTAAAGAAGGACATAACGGCTCCACTATAAAAAATTAGCTCAAGAGTTCATTAAATGAAACAACTAATCCTTAATAAATACCTAGATAGTTCTATTGGTGGCTACAATGCTCAGGTGCTTGCAGCCTGGGAGTGAGTGGGGATCTGGGATTAATCTCTGTAATCTTCATTTGTTACTTTATCATTTAGCTTATATTGAATACCCTGCCATTCTTATTCGTGTGTGTAAAATAGCAGATCTAACTAGTCATTCACGCATTTTTCTAACATATAATCATTGACAGTAAAGGAAATACACAATATTCAATCACACAACACATGATATATCGTGATTCACCCCTCTTGGGATAAGTCCAAAAATATTTGGCTACTTTGCTCTTTCATTATGGTGGATCCAAAACTAGAGTGTCGCGTGCATTACAATTCTTCATCAAATAGGTCGAGATCTATAATGAGGTGGACTTGATCACACCATGCTCCTCATCATGTGATCCAACCCTCAATATCTACCCTATTTCCTCTCCTAGCTCAACATCCTACAAAACAGATCAGATTTACAATCATTTTGTGTTTGAACGACATAGTAACAATGAACAACCCCGACCTAAACCTCCTAGGTACCTACTTATACATGTTATTGGCTTACGAGCCATTACATATTCTTACCAAAACACTAACCCTAGCATGGATAGGTATTCTTGCATGCGCACCTCACATGCTTTCCTCTTCTACATGCATGTATGTCTTTCACGTGCTTCATTTCCTACATGTGCGTATGTCTTGCACGTGTTGTTTTTCCTGCATGTGTGTCTGCCTTACACATGTTGTTTTTCCTACATGCGTGTATGCCTTAATGGTAAATAGTACAGATTTTTGAAATTCAATAGTTAGTATATGAGTTGGGCCACAAGGGTTTAACAATTTTGATAAGTAATCATTAACTTTATATAATACTAAATACAATAAAGAATATAGAAAAATGGAGATAGTAAGAATTCATGTTAAGAATAAAAAGGTTATAGAAAAGTAGATTTCATAGGTGGATGTCTCAAGATTTAGTCCCTTCGAAATAATCAAGTTACATCTCACCACTAGATCTGATTTGGCCCATTATACCATAGGAGAATAATTAGAGAATATTAGGCTGAAAAAGAGGATAAGTGAATTGGAGGATGCTTTAAGTTCAAGGCTATTATTTGCAAAACCATTATCTACTATGGTTCCATAAACAATTCTACAAGACACACCAGGCACATCCTCTAGAGTAAGAAAGGATGTCAAATTTTTAAGTGGTATTAGAAACTATTTTGTAGAGAAAATAAACAAATGACTTAACACAATTTTTTAAGTGTGAGAAGTAGCCACTAACCTAGGGAATTTGTCTCAGAGAATTTCTTCTCCTACCAATTTCCTTTGACAAGATTTGGACAATGACAAATATTTTTATAAAAATGATATGAGTAAATTTGTAGCCTGAGTATCAGACATGAATGACTTTACCAAGAAACAATAGGATCTACCCTCAAAAAACAGAATCAAACAAATAAAGGTTAGTTGATTAGCAAGAATAGAGGTCCTATGGGAATTAATTGCAAGTTGTAAAAATATTAGGAAAAATAAGTGATTCATTTTTAAAATAAATTGAAAAAAATAAGTAACTTGAGGTCCCACCATTGATTAGAGAGTCAATATTTTTAACTAAGGAGCAATTAGAATATGAGTTAAACCTACTCAAGATTTCATGGGGTAGTGAGTTTGATAATCTCACTAGTTTCCCAGAAGAAGAAATAAAATGATGGTTGGTTAACTTTGTTAATGATAATAAAGATCATCTCACATCAATATAATATTATGTTTCGAATGTAAATTTATAGAAGATTATATATTTTCACTTCGAGTAAATTAGGACATAACGGTTTCACTGTAAAAAATTAGCTCAAGAGTTCATTAAATGAAACAACTAATCCTTAATAAATACCTAGATAGTTCTATTGGTGGCTGCAATGCTTAGGTGCTTGTAGCCTGGGAGTGAGTGGGGATATGGGATTAATCTCTGCAATCTTCATTTGTTACTTTAACATTTATCTTATATTGAATACCCTGTCATTATTATTCATGCATGTAAAATAGCAGATCTAACTAGTCATTCATGTATTTGTCTAACATATAATTATTAACAGTAAAGGAAATACACAATATTCAATCACACAACACATGATATACTGTGGTTCACCCCTCCTGGGATAATTCCACAAAGATTTGGCTACTCTGCTATTTCATTATGGTGGTTCCAAAACTATAGTGTTGCGTGCATTACAATTCTCCATCAAACAGGTCAAGATCTACAATGAGGTGGACTAGATCACACCGGGCTCCTCAGACTGTGATCTAACCCTCAATATCTACCCTATTTCCTCTCAACATCCTACAAAATAGATCATATTTACAATCATTTTGTCTTTGAACGACATAGTAACAATGATCAACCCCGACCTATACCTCCTAGGTACCTACTTATACATGTTATTGTCTTACCATCCATTACATATTATTACCAAAACACTAACCCTACCATGGCTAGGTATTCTTTCATGCATGCTTCACGTGATTTCCTCTTCTACATGCATGTATGTCTTGCACATGCTTCTTTTCCTACATGCACATCTGTCTTGCATGTGTTGTTTTTCCTGCATGCGTGTCTGCCTTACACATGATTTTTTTCCTACATGCACGTCTACCTTCTACATCATCACTTGTCCCGAGTCACTGCCTAACTTCATTGTTTGTCACTGCTTGTTCCAGTGCATCATACATTTCAGTGATTCTCTAGAACTGTGCCTAAGCCTGGCTGCTCCTTTCAACCATGTCTTCCACAAGTTGCACGATGACTGGTTTTTGTAGAAGCTCTCCTCCTTTCACTGTGATGCGCTCCACACTCAATTTTTTTGCGTTGATATCGATGACTAGTTGTTATTCCTTTTCTTGCAGGGGATCCATCTGAGCCTGTCGCATCATCTTCTTTACTTGTACTACCTTTTCCTCTGCTTGTAAGGTTTTCATATTCGTGGTAATTTTGATCTTTTCTGGTAGTGAAATCATTCTTTGTCATTGTTTGACGTCTGCCATGGTTGTTTGTATTCCGTCCTCTTTACCTTGTATCTCTTGTAATATTCCATCTTCTAGAAGTTGTGCACATAGTTGGGCGCTTGTCTCTAGCAGTTTTGTCAGCCTGTATTTATTCTATGTGATGCTCTCTCTGGAAGCTATCACGTCCCGATCCCTTTTTGATTTGATTTTTGGACAATTTTTGGGCAATGCATGCTCCTCCATCTCTTTGATCTGGTCCTTGTAGTGTTGCATCGTCTACGCTATCCTCTGCATTTTCTTCTGTGTTGACACTCCTTGTATTCCTTCGTTGTCCAAGATGGATTGGAACACTGAGTGGATCTGGTTTTCCATATCATCCATCTTCTACTACGTCATCTTCTTCTCTTTCCCTTCTTGGCTATGTGCCTCCTTCAGTGAGGTGTTGTCTTCCTGCACCAACTATAAGTTTGTCGCGCCAGATATTTCTCTAGAATGAATTTCCCATGCGACACTCACTTGTAATTTATAAATTTCTTTGGTTGGAATCTTGGGTAATGCCAAGTCCAACACCTCAATCTCTCTCATTGGCCTTTGTGCTGTCTCCTCATCCATGAACATCATGTCAGGAGTAATCTTGAAGTTTACACACCCTGTGTTGTGATATGCACTATCTCACCCAATAGTTCCCTTTCTTTTGTTGGAACTCTTTTATTTTGTTGTTGTTGCTCTGTTTTGACCTTTAACTGCTCCAACACAGTTTTCACTTCTTGGATTTGCTCCAAAATTGAAGCTTTGTGGTTCTCAGCGTTCACCCACACGTCTGACAGTCAATCCTCTACTATCGTGGCTATCAAATCCATGTCTTCAACTGTCAATGATGTTTCCATGGGATTTCTGTGGGCCTTGGCCTTCTTTCTGGAACCACTTGGTTGCTCCCCTATTCTCTTCCTTTGGGCCTCTAGTGGTTCATATGCTTCTGGAATCTATGTATCACTACTGATATCTTTCCCTTCTCCTTATTACATTGAGACTTCTTGTGTATCTGTCTGCTTTTCCTCCAAGTGCACTTGTTATGTTATTTTGCTTGTTGTTCATTGTGTGTGCAATGATCCTTGTGTAGAACCACGTTGGGATGGCTTCTTTGTTCTAGTTTTATTTTTTATGGGATTGTTGTTCATGTTGGGTATGTGTTATATTCTTTGCATAAGTAGTAGTGTCTGAGTGTATGCACTAGGTGCACAGGGGGGTGCAAGGGGGTGAATTCCCCCTGTGTGAGGGTTCAGGGCAGCACCCCTGAGAAAAAAAATTCTACCTCGGGAAACATGTCACATGTTTAGGTGGTTTTTCGGCACATGGTTTTTGCCAATGGTTTTCTATTTTCAGTTAAGGAATTAGGGTTGTGGACTAATCCAGGCCATTGGGTTAGGGTTTTGGATGTTGTTGGCTCCTATATGTATATTGTATTGTAAACAATGTACCACACATGAATGAATATAGAAGATGTTGGTTTTCCCAGTTTGGGTTTCAAGGAAAAAATCTATGTGTAATGTTTGTATTTTTCATTGTATCTTTTCTGTTCTTTTACTGAATATCTATTTGCAGTAGATATTGTACAAGGTTAAAATCTACATTCTGCTTCTTGGCCCCGTGTCGTATTTTTCTTGGTTCTTGCTCTGTTTGTGCATGCCTACTACACATGGACTATTTTGTCCTACGTCCTCGTTTATTCTCCTTGAACTGTCTTTGGGATTATTGGTACTCTCCACTCCTCGGGCCATTCTTGTACCTCCATCTAGATGTCCTGCCTTTTTATGCAGTACTTCAACTATAGCCACTCCTTAGTTGGATCCCTCTTTGCTTGTAGACACATACTGTGGCGCAATGCCTGGAAGTTCACTATATTCCCAAACTTCTGGACAGTTCTATGGGAATCCTCCATGTCTGTGTGACTCTATTTTTTATCTCTGTCAAGTATATCATCAACATGCCACCAATAAGTTTATTCTTTTTGTATCAGTTGTATTGCGAAGGGATGTGTAGCGCATTGCACCACATTTTCCCATTGTTGGAAGGAACATGTTATATGTGGGTTCTTGCCACCCCATAATTGCAATGAGGATGAGTAAGCACAAATAGTGGAACTCAGAGCCCCAGTATTGCACGTCCTTGTAGTCTTCAAGGGACAATTTCAGTAGATAAGGTGCCCAACTCATCAAGCTCCCCTTTGCACACTACATCGCAACTGTTACTACTCCTACAAGCACTTCTTCTTTTCGACACTTGCACATTAATTTTCAACTGAGAAATATTGTTTCAAATCGTGTCATAGGATCATTGATGTCGTTGCTCCTGATACCTCTATTACCCCTCTCTACACCATACTTTTCTTTGATCTCATCTAAGATGGATTTTTCTTTAGTTTTGTCTTCTAGGTATTGTTTCGGCTTCTCCCCATATGTGGGTATCCCTGTAATCGTTGCGATGAGGTCATTGTTGACAGAAACTGGCCTATCCATCCACAAGATGTCTATGTGTACCCTCGCTAAGAGTTTTTTGACACATCCTTTTATGTGTTTCTCATGGCCAAAGTGCAGTATGTCTAATAATTTCATGATGTCGGTGTTGTGCAGTCCCATGATACACTGTGCAGGCTCCAACATTGGCGTGCCTGATGGGCCTTCTCCCCTGCTCTCCAAGTAGCTTTGTGCTGCCAAGTTTGGGAACTTTATGGCGTTAGATACATCATGGTCAGATTATTTAAGGCTATCAAATCCTCCTACAATATTATCATTGGTCTTCACTCTCTTGGTATTTTTTGGCATCACTATGGCCAATTCTGCCTATACGCGTTGTATGCCCTGCGCACTACTCTCTCCTTACACCTTCTTCTTCCCTTGTGGGGATGATACCCCACCCTCTGGTATGGCCTCTTGCTTCATTTCATGCTCTGGTTCTAGATCTAGGCCCTGTTGCATGGAACCAATGGCCGGTTCTTTTTTTTGTGGCCCTTTTCCCTAGACGTGTCAGATTCTGTCTGTTCGACATCCTCTTTTGATTTCTTGGGCTCCCGTGTGGGTTCCTTCTCCTCTTCCACGTGCAATGTGGTATGTTCATACTTCGATGTGTGGATTTCATCCACATCCACCACTGTGGGCATATTGTCTTTTTCGGTTTGTGTCCCCCGAGTGCTACTCTGTGTGTTTCATCCAGTTCTTCTTGACGCTCCAACCCTTGGTGGTGACATGGCGAGGAAATATTAACTACAAGCTTCCAAATCAACATATGGTAGCACAAATTTGCACTATGTTTCTCTTCCACTCATCTCTGTGTTCTTCTCCTTAGCAAATAACACAATTGGTTTCTTTTCCCCATTGTTTCGACTTTATAGCAAGACAGAGAAGTGACAGTTGTGTCGTACTGACAATTTTCACTTGTTCACTTTTTTTTGTGTTTCCTGCGCACTATACCTTTCTACCTGTTAATTTCTCTTCTGCACGTAATGTTTTCGAACCCTAGTTTTATTGCACTACACTGTTTTGTTCTACCAGTTCTATTCTATCAAGACCCTCCATGTGCACCAATCTGTTTTTATTTTTATACCCTTTTTACTTTTTATGGATTTCCTTCTTTTTGTTTTTTTTTCTCATTTCTCTTCTTTACTTCTACTATAATACACTACATACATATCTTCTTACTTTATAAGTACTAGGAGGTCGACCATCCCTATACAGTTTCAGTCGACTCCCATTGATCATTCCTCTGAGTTTTGTACCTCCTAAATCTTTCAACTATACAACTTCCCCCTCTATGACAGTCTTCACTTCATATGGTCTCAACCAATGCATTATGAATTTTCCTAGATGTTGAAGAAATTTATTGTCATACACCAAGACTAGGTCTCCCTCCTTGAAAATCTTCCTTTTAATGTGTATGTCATGCCAAGATTTGTCCCTTTCTCTTTGTACTTCTTGGTGAAATCCTGCTAGAATCCTATCTTCTTCCATCTCCATCAGCTGACTTAACCTTTCTTGTACTACACCTCGTTTTGTCATGTTGACGATTGCTGCTACGTGTAGACTAGGTACCAAAAATTCCAATGGCATCGCTACTTCTTGTCCATACACCAACCTGAATGGTGTTTGTCCTATCAAATTTTTGCATGTAGTCATGTATGCTCATAATACTACTAGTATCTTCAAATCCCAATCATCCCTATTAACATTGCAGATCTTTGTCAAAGCATTCTATAGGATCTTATTAAAGGCTTCCACTGTTCCATTTGCTTGAGGGTGATATGGTGTACTCTTTTGATGATAGACTTCATACTCCTTAGTCACAGCCTTGATAGTACTATTGATGAAGTGAGTGCCTTGGTCACTCATCAAAATCCTTGGGCATCAAAATCTAGTGATCACTTGCTCAAACAGGAAGTGTGTTGTTGTCTCTACGTTACAATCTCTTACTAGTGTTTCTTCTACCCATCTTGTTAAGTACTCTATCATAGTAATGATATATATTGCTCTTGACCTTTTTGATGGTGGGTTAATTGGTCCCACAAAGTCTATTGCCCATTTTTCGAATACTTGTAAGGGTACTTGTGGTCTTAGGGGCATCTATTAGGTTTTCCAACCCTCTGACATACATCACATCTCTGGCAGTAGTCCTTTGCATATTTGTGAATCATTGTCCAGCATAGTCCTCCACGCAATACCTTCTACACGATAGATTTTCCTCCATAATATCCTCCAACTATTCCCTCATGAGCCTCTGCTAAAATCCTAGGCCTTTCATGTTCTAGTACACATATTCTCAAGATGTTGTCTGCACCCATCTTGTGTAAGTGTCATGCGATCAATTGATAGTTTGCATCTCTGACTACCAGATTTTTCTTCTGAATAGTGTTGAATTCTTGTGATGTAGTCCATATGCTCAAGTACTCAATGATGTCAACAAAATATTCATCAGCTACTTGGACTAAAAATAACCGTGCATCAGGGAAGTTGTCCTCTAAATTTGTAGTTTCCTCTCCATTGGTGATCCTCGACAAGTGATCGGGCCCCACATTCAACTTCCATGGTTTTACTATCACTTCAAATTCAAATTCCTGAAACAACAGTAACCATCTACAGATTCTCCCCCCCAACACTGACTTATTGACTAGGTACTGGCTTATTGGATAGTATCTTGTTGCAACTAGGGTTTCTAAAACTATTACCAACTTAACGAGAATTATGACCTCAAAACGAGAACTGTAGCCCAAAAAACTCATATTTTTGCATAAAAAACACGAAAATCAACCTCAAATCAAAAAGAGGTGCTACTGGTAGCACCATTTTTTCAAATGAGGTCAAAATTACAACATTTTTCAAGCATGACCTTCAAAACTCATACAATAGCTTTGAAAAACCTTAAAATTAACACCTAAATAAAAAAAGTGATGATAGCTAAAGCAAAAAAAAAATTCTAAACGTTAAAATTATGGTTCATTTCAACCTAATTGAAACCGTGGTTTTGACAATAGATCCCTATGCAAAAAAAGAAACCCAAAATTAGATACAAAATGGTCACTTAAAAATTTGTTTACTAACATTTTTTTTCTTCTTAAATTTACATTGAAAAATAAATAAATAAAAATCTTCACAACTTTATTTTTTTAAATGAAACAAAAAA
>JASDQU010437933.1:0-11987 GCA_032191745.1 Picea mariana | reverse complement strand
AGCTCTGGAATTCAAAAATTTATGTCCAAAATTATTACATGCATAACATAAACCAAAAAATATAGTTTGATACCTGGGAGTTGAAGATCTTCTGAAAGGAGGTTCTCTTATGAATCCTTCTTCTTCTTGAGGCCTATCTGTCTATTGTTGATTCTGAAATCTAAATCTTCTTGGTGGAGGAGTGTCCCTATAATCTTCCTTGTATATCTTCCTATCCTCTTTGATTGTTTCTACATAGCTCTTTGGATTTGTTTCTTGCTCTATTTTTTTGGAGCTTGATTCCTTTTCTATTTGATTGTATCCAAGTCCGGACTTGTCAAGATGAGATTTTTGACTGTTGATAATGTCATCCAGAACTTTTGAGCTATTTTTCATATTTTTTTTTTGAATATCCTTTCTTAGTGTGACAACCTCTGCTTCCAAGTTTCCAATGATCTTGTACTTTTCTTCTAGTTGTTCTTTGAGTGCTTCTTCAATTCTTTTATCTTCTTCTATTTGAACCTTCAATTTTGTGATCATTTGTTCTAGTTCTCGAGTGTCATTTTTCTTGTCTAGTTCTACTTGTAGTTTCTTATTTTTCTTCTTTTCTCTTCTGATAACTTCTATGGAACACATTAATTCTTCTCGATATTCAACTTCTGCCTCTTCAATTTCTTCTTCGACTTCTTCACATTCTTCTTTGGCTTCTTCATATTCTTCTTTGGGGTCTTCTTTGTCAGAGTCTTTTACTTCCATGAATAGAACTCTTCCTATCTCATTGTGACTGACTTCATCTTCATCTAATGATGAGATGTCTTCTTTGGTGTATAAGCTTTTCTTGAAAACTTTCTTTGTAGTTATTTTTCCTTTATATGTTTGTTTTCCTTTTGAATAACCTTCATCATTTCTCTTTTTCTTATGAGGACATTTGTTAGCAAATGACCAATACCATCATAATTAAAACAAATTAAAGGGATCTTACCTCTATACCTACCGTTGGTTCCCTTGCTCAGTCTTTTGACGAAGTTGGCCACGTCTTCATCATCTTCCGAGGGGTCACTGCTGCTACTATATTCTTCTTGTTCCTTTTTCTTTTGATTTTATCTTTTGAATGCCTTGAAGGCTACTTATTTTATATATGGATTTTCCTTCTCAGTTCTCATTTCATAAGTTGTGAATATTCCATGCAGTTCGTCCATGCTTATTGAGTCCATATCCGATCTTTCTTCTAGTGTTGATATCTTAAGGTTGAATCTCATAGGAAGAGATCTTAGTATATTTTGAACAATTACAGATTCTTCAATTTCTTCTCCCAATCCTATGATTTCATTCACTGTTTCATCGACTCGTGAGAAGTAGGATGCAATATCTTCATCTTCCTTCATTTTTAGTTGTTCAAACTGACCTCTGTAAGTATGAAGCTTTGCTTCTTTGACTTTTTTTATCTCCTTCATAAATATTTTGAAGCTTGTCCCAAATCCCTTTAGCAGATTTACAATGTGCAACTTTGGTGAATACCGTATCACTGAGACCATTCAAAAGTGAATTTGTGGCTTTGGAATTATTCTCACCGAGTTTTACTGCTTTGTCATTTGTTGGTGGAACTGCTGATGTTGTGTATCCATCTACAATTGATTGCCAAACTTGAAATCCCTGTGCCCGTATATATGTTCTCATACTTATTCTCCAAAAACCATACTTCTATCCATCAAACTATGGTATTCCATTTTTATATGAGTTGGTACTCTCCATGATTTACCTTTCAGTGGTTAAACTAATTTTTGAAGGAACCTGCTCTGATACCAATTGTTGGATTACTGATAGGGGGGGTGAATCAGTAATAGAGAAATTTAATCCCTTTTAACCATATAATCCAAGTGCTATATAAATGAAGCATTATCATCCAATAAATACAGAGTATATAAGAAATGAACAAATGAACAAACATACACATACACAGTACACCAGTGTTTTACGTGGAAACCCAAATCGGGAGAAAACCACATAATGATTTTTCTTATATGTCTTGAAGAATTACATTCATTGGAAGCACCAACTTCCTTTGTTTTCCAAATGAAACTGGAAGGAGTCTCCAACCCCCTAGTTTCTTAGGATACAAGCTGAGGGAAGCTCCAAATCTCCAATTCTCTGGCTACAACCAGAAGGTGGCTACAACCACCTGTCCTTGCCCTGTCCTATCACCCTGAAGTAGAAGTAGAATGATGGAACCATTTTCAACCTATCAGTGTGAGATATACCATTGTAAACTTTTACCAATAAATCTGACCCATGCATCAACCTGTACCAAATAACCTGTAATCAACCTGTACCATAAAAAAATGCATCCAACCATGTACCAATTATGTACCAATCATGTGTCAAATACTCATCAACTATGACTCATCAATATGTACCAACATCATCAACTATACACCTCATGTATGTTCCAACGCATCAACTACTTGTCTCAACCATGAATTCAACATGTACCTCAACCAAAATCCCTCATCAATTTCATCATACAAATCTGATTTGTAGCTCTGTAATTGACCTGGTGTATATGATCACATTCCTACAAACCTTCCTTAACTTCAACAACAAGAGACTAGCATTTTCATCAAACTTTTCTTTAGTCTCACATGCCTAGTTTTGGATTAGTCAACAACCCTAACTTGAAGTAATCATAACTTTGTACCTGTAATGTATAAAGATATGAAACCAATACAAAATGTTCTTCAGTTTGTTTTATGCAATTCATCCAGGTTTCACTACTTGGAAACTCTTAGAAAAGGAGTTATATCAAAAATGGCATACCTTGTTGAATTCTGGCTTATTCTATAGAGCGACCTTGTAGAGCATGCCCCGCACGGAATATTTGTTAAATTGATATGAAAATGTTACAAAGAATACTATGTATTGTACCCTAACCATCACATTTTGTTTCACTGAATTTGGATCTATTATGAAGAAGTTATGATGTTTTCACCCAAAACACCCACTTTTGACTAGTTTCAGTACTAGCCACAAACCCTATTTTCCACAAAGTGTAAATCCAAAAATACAATGACCCACAAGATGAATTTTTTACCACAGATACTTGGATATGTTTTCTCAATGGCATAAAAATTTCATGGTCTAAATCATTATAGAAAAAAAGTTATATCAAAAATGGTGAGATGACTTGTAAATAACATACCTTAGAAAGCACCATCAAAAGAATTTATCCTTCCTTGCATTTCAGGCTTCTTTTCTTCACCTTCCCTCAGAATTTCGGATTAGATATTCTTGGTTAACTCAGACACCTATAGATATTCAATATGCTCAAGTGTGATTAAAATGAGAGAGCCTTGCCTCTTATTTATACTCTCCAAGTAGCTTCCTTAAAAACATCTTCTAGGTCACTTGGCCCCACTTTCCTTATTTTAGGGTTAACCCACTTCTAATTTCTCCATTAAATTTATTATTGAAATAATTTATTTTGTATTCACTTTGAATTATAATCCACTCATTACTTCACTTTATTATTTACCTTTTAAAATCTATTAAACCACTTTGACTACTTTGACCTTTTGGGGCTTCTAGATGACATATGAGGGTCCTCCAACTTTGTAAGGCCATAACTCTCAAACCGTGAGGAGTTATGTGACATTCCACATACCAAAAAAAATGGAATGACATGTACTATCCATATATAATAGTATTATCTGAAAATATATCATAACTCATACCATTATCCATCAAACAAACTTGGGTCCATTACCGAAACCTGGGGTCTCCAACTTCTCATGGCCATAACTCTCTAGCCATGAAGAGTCATGTGACGTTCCACATACCACCGGAAATGGAATGACAAGAACTATCCATATAGGATAGTTTACCTAATAAATTCATTGTTTTTCATCTAATTATTCCACAATTAAGCATGGGTTCTCTTACTCCGCAAAGCATCTTCCCTTGAGGGATTTCACCATGAGGGGATCACTTTGGAGTTCATCCATATTTACTTCTTATCAACCATGAAAAGACAATAATGAGTCATCTTTACATTAGACAATCTTGGGTCCATTACCCAAACATTTGTGTTGTGGGGCTTTCTTCAAGGGTTGACATCAATGACAACCAACCTTAATCAACACCACCCACAATTCATTTACTCATCAGTACATGCCAACAAACTTTTAATTAACACCATTAATTTAACTCTACATTGGAATCTGCACATGTTACTTGTCAAATGCACTTTCCACATCATAAATCCAATTCTTTATTATATAAATCAAACAAAATTGCATAAACATTAACGCCCATTACCTTGTCAAATGCACCACCGATGTTCAATCTATCCAAATATACCATATTTATATCGACCACATAATTCAATTAATCATTGCATAACCATTATCACTATCACCTTGCCAAATGTGCCACCAACATTTCATACCATATGTGTATTAAACATATAATTCATTAACAATTGCATAACCATTTCTTGTTATCTAGGAATTAACAATAATTGTTAAGTGAATAGAATAGTGAATAGGATAGCTTTAAATTATTCCCCTCTGCAATTGACTCTCATGTGTTTCCAATTGTTCGCATGTAGTATAGTAAAATTGTAGAATTAGATCCCTTTTCCTTGCATTTGTTATAGTATTTTTTCCTTTCTCAAAACTGTCCTTCATGTAATTTCGCTAACATGTTTGTTGTGCAGGTGCGATAAGAACATATATCAATGATATTAATGAATAACATAGGCTATAGTCACATAAGGAATCAACATTTCATAAGCTCAAATCATAACCAATAACAACAATATCTCATCAACAATGTAAGCCATGTCACACATCATCACAACATAAAAAATGAACATATCTAATCTTCAATAGTTCAAGGGGGTCCCACCTACTAGTATTATTAGTTTTTATAATAATAGGCTTTAGCAACACTTTGCGGGCAAAACTTCATTGACAATTTTAATCGTCAAAAAACTGGCAACTCCACATGAAAATTTGTTTCCAACAGATTTAGAACTCAGAACTCGTGGTTTCACAGACGAAGAACAGTAAATTTAGAAGACACGACCATAATAATTATGCAATAGGGGGAAATGAGTGGAATTAATGGAAAGATGACCGGGAATTTGGGAATAATTGATGAAAAGTGTTAATTATGAGGGGTTTTTACCACTGTATGCATAATCATTCAACTGGAATATGCTCTTAACTTTAAAGGAGGAAAACTTATAGAATTTCTTTCAATATCTCAATGGGTGAAGAAATGGCAAGAAGAAGTGGGAAATAACCAATTCCTTATAAGACAACAGTGAAAATATGTAACAATTTCAAGGGCCCTTTGGAGGAGACATCATAATAGTTGTGTAAGCTTGATTGTTATTAACTAATAATGCTTTGCAGGAGTGTCATTGTGGTAGAATTGATCCAACATTATATATTGACCAAACACTAAAAGATGATAAAGAAAAAAATCATGACAAAAGTAATAATGCGGAAATTAAAACAACATTAGTAAAAGACTCAATTGAAAACAACAAGGAAATAAAACTTAACTTAGAAGGAAGAAATAAAGGTATTGTAAGCATAGAAAATAAACATAAAAACAATGAAATCACTGCTAGGCTACTAGTATACAGAAAATTCAGACATCATTAGAACTTTTCATGTTAATTCCTCGCAATATTTCAAGTGAGGGTTGTTAGCGTTGTAGGGAAATAATTGCTCCTGTAAATTGATGCAGCCCCCCTTCCCTCCTGGGGTTCTGCGACCTCCCAGTCTAGGATATTTTTCTCTTATAAGTCAAATCGACCCTTTAGGCTCCTGATTGAACCCAAAAAAGTTATACATAGGCCCCCTTTTCTTCTGTGTGCAGGTCTTATCGGACCTACGAGCTCTTCCTGCGCGCTTGTTAAAAATTGAATTTCAGGCACTAGCTCCTTTCTACATTATCCCCTTCCTTCATATGGAACTAGGCTAAGACCTTTCAGAAATATGCAATTGCAGGTGTGGACAAGAGTGGTTTTAGACCAACCATCTTTTCGCCCCGTAATTCACTACAAAGTGCCATGTATACCCTTGGAAATACTGTGGTTCCAATTGCGGCCCACTCTAGGAAAATTAACGTCCGAGCATGTCTTGGCCCCACAATCCTTCTTGTCCATTGATATCTTTCCTCTCGGCACTACCTCTCGATCAACGACTGCTATCAAATCTTCTTTCCTTCCTCCTATGCACGATCTCATATCTACGCGATCTATCGACACATAGCTCCCCTCTAAATCAACGACTATGGTTGATTCTAGTTTCTGGCCTTCAGGAGTTTGAACTCTCAATATCTTCTTTCTTCCATATGGAAATCTTCTGGAGTGGAATATCTACTACCACCTGTCTCCCTGAATCTATAGCC
The DNA here is from genome assembly GCA_032191745.1 of Picea mariana. Lineage (NCBI taxonomy): Eukaryota > Viridiplantae > Streptophyta > Pinopsida > Pinales > Pinaceae > Picea > Picea mariana. The sequence goes on along the minus strand of JASDQU010437933.1, from coordinate 5,588 downwards.
TGAATCCCCTTCGCAAATCCAGCTTTGGAAGTTTCAATTCTCAATTTCCCAATTCTTCCAGAGAGATTTCTCTGAAATGGCAGATCGCCTGCCATGCATCCTTCTAGATTGATGGTTCAGCTCCCACTTTAGGACTTTGGCCTCCTCAATCGAATCAATGTTCCTTTAGCCTCCTCCTCAATCAACGATCAAGATCTCCTTTGGGACTTCAATGCTTTCTTTCTCTTCCTTTCCTCCAGAGTGCTCCGTACCTAGAGTTCTAGATTTGGCATTGCGTGTCCACCTTCACATCGACGTCTCTCATCATTTTTGGGACTCTTGCCTTCAGGATTCTCAAACTTCAACAAACGTAAATCTCTAGAGTGAATCCTTCTAGAGTGTCAGATATTCAGACGTCCATCCTCCTTGATCCAACGACTATCCAATGGAGTGAATCTTTGTTCTCCATGCGTCCCTTCGTAGATCAACGATCCACGTTCCTTCCTTTGGGATCTACAACCTTGGATGCTTCGAACTTCAAGAATTCGGGGTATTACCTATCACAACTTCAAAAAAACCCCAGAGTATGATCCTCTAAATTTCATGATCAGGTGACACCTATCCAACCAGATTAACAACTATCATCCTCTTCGGGACTTTGGGCTTTGGCAATCTCAAATTTCAATTTCCCTTCGCTTGGTTTTCCTCCGAACATTTTACCCAAAGTCCATGATCCATTGACACCTATCCTTCCATGGATCGACGATGCCCATCTATTTTGGTTGTTTGGGCTTCAATGATTTCAAACTTTCATCCTTCACGTTCTCCCAGAGTGATTTCACCTGAAGTTCATGATCTTTAGTCACATGTCCTTTCTAGATCTGATGGTCCAAATTCTCTTTGGTACTTCAGTGCTTCAGCTCTTTGGCTCTCCGATGCTTCATCTCTTCAGTGCTTTAGCTCCTTGGACTTCAAGAGTTTCAAACTCCTATACACAGTTTTCTCCCAAAGTGCATCTATCCAAAATCTCAGATCCGCTGACAACTATCTCCTCACAGATCGACGACCCTCAGCTCTTCGACTATTCAGGGTTTGGATGTTTCAACATTCCATCCTCGTCTCTCTCTTGATATGACAACGTATTGATGCATGTCCCTCTGAATATGATTGTTTACATTCCCTCTGGCTCTTCGGGCTTCAAAAGTTTCAAACTTTTGTGTGCTTGTTCCTCCTGGTCTTCACCCAAATTTGATGGGTTTCTTCCACATGTCCTCCCAGATGATGGATAGTCCCAAATCACTTCAGAACTTTAACAAGTCAACCCTCCTGTGTGTACACAACGTTAAGACTCATGCACCTCCGTCCTGATCCAACGATTGTTTATCCTTTGTGCTCAGATCCAACGGATGAGATCTGTTTCTGTCTTTTGTGCTTCCTCTATTCACTGGATGTAGATCTAATGGCCCAAGTTTCTCTCTACAATTGATTTTCTGGTTACTATCTCTCCTCCTCCTGAGATTTTCAATTCTTTCAACTTGGAATACTTTTGTCATTGTTCAAAGGTTTCAGCCTTTGAATTTTCTTTTGTGAACCCGACTATTTGGATCTCACTTGTGCTTCTGAAAGTGTTATCTCTTTTGAGATTTAAGACTTGGAATAAGTATGTCACCCATGCACTCCTTATATTATTCCTTCTGATCTTGATCTCCTCAATGATTTCAATCTCCCATGCACTCCTTGCGTTGCTGGGATTTTGTCAAACTCAGATCTGAAGGATTTCTTGAAAATAGATTCTTCTCGCCCTCCTGGCATTCTCCTTGATTGATGCACACCTTGCAAAGATTCTCCTTACAGAGTGTTTAGTAACTCTGTCTCTTTACGAAGTCAACACATAGTTCTTTCTATGCACTCCTTACACTTATGCTAATGAAGGTTCAACAATATCTCTTCTGAGATTTTATGAGGTTAACTCACCTCTTTCAATGCACTCCTTGCAGACAAATTTGTGGTCTTTGCACTCAAAAACTCAAAGAAGAGAAACAATTAAAACTTATTCAATACTTCACCAGTTTATGCATTCAAACCATGTAAGACATAAAAAAATAATAATGAACGCAAATACATAAACACACTGTATGAAGGAAAAACTGCTTTTATATTATCTTTGTGTATCTATACAGATGTTTACAAAAGCTGGACTTCAACAGAGTCCTGGTTCTCTCAAGATCCTCTAATATAACTCTATACTAAGTTCTTCTTCTAAGACCTTTATACAAAGATCTCTCCCCTTTACAAAAGAGGGCTCTACGATATTATCCTCTTCACCATCTTAGTGCCATCACTGTCTCAGTTAAGACACCATACTCCTACGGCTCATTACATAAATGATTATCCAGACCTGAATATGATCTAGAACTTCTTACACTCAAACATTTAATGTGACCCTATCCACTACCTGTACAAAGGCATGGCTCGGCTCTTACGACTTTACAACACAAAATGTATATTGGATAAGATTTTGAATTTAAAAATGGGAGGGTCAATGCCTCTCCTTCTATGAAATGTACACTGATGTGATGGAGTGCCGGTGCATTGCTGAGGTGGAGAGATGCTCCTGAATCATACTCCACTACTCGGAAAATGATGAGCTCCTCTTCTCCAGTGTTGAAATCTTCCTGGGTCCCAAATTTTCCCTTGGAGCTATCCTCTTGCCCCTCTCCATCTATGTTGTTGTTGCTTCTTCTTTTGTTTTTTCCCTGCTACTATGGTAGGTTCTCCTCCGTTCAAATTTCCTTTGTTGAATGATTCTTCCACTGACCTCAACATCAGCCTCCTTATCTCTTCTATCACCCTGTGCAGCTGCTCCAGTGGTTGGCTCTTCTTGTGTAGTCTTCTCAGCTTCAAGTCTTCCTTATCAGTGGGTAGATCATCTTGATCCCCCATATCATTTTCTTCTTCTTTTGTAGAATTATCTTGCCACCCTGCTGTAGGCTCTAGTTCTACAGTCTCATCATCAAGCTGCTACTTAGTTTCTCCCTCTGACATATTGGTTTCTATCAGTTCCTCTGTTGGTACATCTCCAGCTTCCTCTAATTTCTCTCCTGGTTGGTATGCTCCTCCGTCTACTTCCATCTTGACCTGTCAGATGTGAAAGCTGTGCATCATTACCCTTATCTCTAGGGCTTCTAATTCCTCATACAACTCAGCAAAATCCATTTTATCTATTTCCTCCTCTGTTGCAGACTCCAGTGCTATAGTCATCTCCTGTTCATCTTCTTGGCTGAAAAGTTTGAGAAATTCTGATGAATTATCTTCTCCTTCTGCTGGGGTAGACATCAGTTTCTCCACCATTTCTTCCTCTTTGATAGTTTATGTTGGCCTTCCTTCCTCTTCTGCTGCACTTTCATCATGTGCACTGGCCTCATCCCAGTTGTTTGGTAGGAATGTATTGATCCCTCCAATAATTAGAATGCTCCTTTGATCTTCCTTCTGGATGGTGAAAGTATTTAACTTCTCATTATATTCATTCACATGGTCTTCAAACCCATATTGATATTCACCTATCTACACTCCTTGATAATATGAACTCTCAACAGAGTCTGTGAGACTCTTAGACAATCTCATCTCTTTCTCCCTTCCCACCTGGCAATTTGGGACTTCTCTTCTGCCCACCTGGAAGTCTATGAGATCAACCGATCCCATCTCATTGCCCACCTAGAAATTTGAACTTTCAACACTACTCCTCTGGTAGTATATGAGACCTTCCACTGATCTCTTTCGATTTCCCACCTGGCAACTTCAAAGTCCATTTCTGCCCACATGACAGTTTATGAGATATTTATTTGATCTCACTTCCTCCTCATCACTGAGGTGTCTTCCAATTTATGGTTCACATATGTGAATCAGTTCCTCCTCTGTGTCACTAACATTTTCTAATTCCCTCAGCCACCTTCTCAGCTCTTACTACTACTTTCTGGACAACAAATTTTGAACAGGTCATTTTGCCTTCCTGTTCAGAGGACATTCGTACCTTTGCCTCCTGCTACATATTCAATGCTAGTTGTTCCATCCTTGCTCTTATCTCATTGAGCTCCAAATCCATCTCTAGATTGAATTTTGACTTATGAACTTCTCTTTGACCACACTCATGGCCTTCAGTATCCATTTCCACCTTCTACCTACCCTCCTGAAAAGCCTATGGATCACTCTACATCCGAGAGAATCTCCATCTTGTTTTACAACTCACCTAGCTATTTAATTTTTTGTTGCTATGCATGTTCAACAACCTTCTCATAGAGCATCAGTACCCTACTTCCTTCACCTTCTATCTACAGGAAAAATTTAACTTCTAATACCACTTGTTGTTATCGAATTATCTCCGTCTTGTTTGTTGTCTGCAAAAAAAATTTAGCCTTTTCCTTATTCTCTTTCGCCTGAAATCTGTAGACGCAAATTATCTCTGATACCACCTGGTGTCAGAGTATATCATTTCACCGTCTCTCCTTTTCCTACATCTACAAACAAAATTCATCTTTGTCCTCTGTCTCCCTTGTCTACTATTTGCAAAAAAAATTAGGCTCTGATAACACTTGATGCAACCCCCCTTCCCTCCTGGGGTTCTGAGACCTCCTGGTCTAGGATCTTTCTCTCTTCTGATTTGAATTGACCCTTCAAGCTTCTGATTAAATCCAAAAAAAAATTACACATGCCCCCTTTTCTTCTGTGTGCAGGTCTTGTCGGACCCATGAGCTCTTCCTGTGCGCTTGTGAAAAATTGAATTTTAGGCGCTAGCTCCTTTTTACATTATCTCCTTCCTTCATATGGCCCTGGGCTGAGACCTTTTAGAAATATGTGATTGCAGGCATGGGAAAGAGTGGTTTTAGACCAACTCGCTTTTCTCTCTGCAATTCACTACAAAGTGCCATGTATACCCTTGGAAATACCGTGGTTCCAATTGCACCCTGCTCAAGGAAAATTAACATCCGAGCATGTCCTGGCCCCACAATCCTTCTCTTTCATTGATCTCTTTCCTCTCGACACTGCCTCTCAATAAACGACTACTATCGAATCTCCTTTCCTTCCTCCTACACACGATCTCAGATATGTGCGATCTGTTGACATGTAGCTCCCCTATAAATCAACGGCTCTGACTGATTCTGGCCTTTGGGAGTTTCAACTCTCAATATTTTCTTTTCTCCATATGGAAATATTCTGGAGTGGAAGATATGCTACCACTTTTCTCCCTGAATCTATGGCCTAGATCCCCTCCACAAATCTGGCCTTCGGAAGTTTCAATTCTCAATTTCCCAATTCTTCCAGAGAGATTTCTCTAAAATGGCAGATCACCTGCCACACATCCTTCTAGATCGACGGTTTAGATCCTTCTTTGGGACTTTGGCCTCCTCAACCGAATCAACAGTCCTTCAACCTCCTCCTTGATCAACGATCAAGATCTCCTTCAAGACTTCAGTGCTTTCACCCTCTGCCTTTCCTCTGAAGTGCTCCACACCTAGAGTTCTAGATCCGGCACCATGTGTCCACCTTCACATCCATGACTCTCATCAATTTTGAGACTCCTACCTATAGGATTCTCAAACTTCAACAAACAA
>JASDQU010437932.1:44222-94316 GCA_032191745.1 Picea mariana | reverse complement strand
GGATGCAACTGCCAACATTTGTCCTCATCATGTCCCTCTTTCTTGCAATGCTTGCAAGAGGGCTTTCCTTCCTTTCTCGTCACTGCATTTTCATTCTTGCCATGCCTTTTCCTCTTGTCCTCTTTCCTTGAAGACGATGATTCCCCTGACACACCTGCTTTCCCTGCTTCAATATACGTAGCTTGAACAGAAACCTCACCAAGGTTAGTGGGTCCAAACATGAAAATAGTGTTTCTAATATGCACAGGTAAACCTCCTATATACTTCATAAGAGTTTCTTGTGTTTGTAAAGAGATATCTAACATTAATGCCATTTTTCGAAATCCATCGGTGTATTCTTGCACTGTTTGTCCTTTTCTTAGTTTTAAAGACTGCCATTCAATTAATGCTTTTTCTTTATAACCCAAAGGATAGAATTGTTTCCTAAGTGAGGAAATGAAACTCTTCCATGATGGAAATACATTACCCACATGTTGTGTTCCCTTTTGCAGCTTGCTTTGCCACCAGATGAGAGTTGTACCTGCAAGTCTCAAAGATGCCAACTTGATTTGTGTGGCCTCATCCTTGATCTGTTGCACACTGCAGTATACCTCCATCTGCCTGATCCAATTGTCAAATTTTTTTGCATTTACTTCACCATCATATATGGGCAACTCAAATTTAACATCAAGTTTTAACAATGGCATTTCATTCTTATTCTTATGAAAATTTTTCTTTCCATTAGATTTAGAACTTGAACTTGAAGAAGAAGGAGAAGAAGGAGGTGTTGATGGAGGTGAAGGAGGAATCTGATGATGGTCCTCTTCTTCTTCACTTTTTGCCTTTGAAGATTCACCCAAAACTGGTCACTTTCGTTCCAAGTAATCCTCGTACAAAACTTTCACCATCTCCGACATAGCAAGGAATGTTTTCCGGAACTCTTTCTCATCCTGAGAAATCCCTTCTTCCGATGCCATCTTCTCGCTGTGAGAAGATCTCTTTATCAATCCAATTAATGGATTCTCTGCAACAAGCTCACCTTCACCATGTTGTAGCTTTTCCCTGGTTAACATGCAAAACTCAAATCCAAACGTTAACTAGCTCTGATACCACTTGATCCATCGGATCTTTTAATGACTATGGTTGAGTTTTAATTTTGCATGCGTTAATTATCCAATTGAGAAGCTTAATGAAAGAATGAGGAAAGAAGAGGAATTATGGCATCCATATACACATATGCAGATCTGAAATGAATTAATAAACAACAAACCATAACGCGAGAATTGATAACAGAGTTCAGCACAACGTTGCCTACGTCTCCGGGCCTTTGTCTCTGTGGGGGAGGCTTCTTCATTTCTGTTCAAAAGCTCGAAAGTACATCACAGCAGTGACAATTGGCTACAAGACTGATCTGGTCATGTTCTTCCAAATCTCTAGAACCCTGCAAAGAAAACGGCACGCAAAACGGACGTCCGGAGCTCCCAGAAATGGCTCTCAAGCGTCTGCTCCTCAATAGCTTCCCCGCATAAAAATGGCTTTGGCTTGGCTTCCCTTCAGCATAACTCTACTCTGACTGCCCTCCATGGCCTCAAACAAGCCTGTTTTATATAGATCTGAAGTTGGTTATCCATCCCCAACTTCCTCCCAAAATTTGGGCTCCAAAAATGCCCAATATCTCCCAATAATGGAGAAAATCCATTAAAAACAGGGATATAATCAATTAAAAATCCCAAAACATAACAAAAAACCCACTTTTTGTTTAAAATTAGGCGCAGCCCCTTTTTGGCGCGTGCCCTGGTCATATGGGACGACCATGTGGCCATGCGCTCCTCCGTTTGTGCGTTGGCCCCCTTTGCTAGCTCTTGGTCATCGGTGTGGTCATAGGACCGGGCGGTTAACAACGTACCCGCACCCTGTTTGGAGTATGGTCCCGGGTCACATGGGACTTCCCGAGAACTGAGGGCCAGGCCCTATCCGCCAACAGTCCCACGGTCGTGGTCATATCGTAATGTTTGTTGAACCGTGGGTTGGGGCTAAGCCCCGGCCCTTTCCCCCATCCCAATGTTAATACAATTAAATTCAAATAAAAACTTTGGCATATAGTTGTTAAGAAACACTAGTGGCTCGGGTGGTTAGCCCGGTCCTGCCAATCCATTGCCCGGAGGAGAGGTCGGCGGTTCGACCCATGGTGAAACCATATAAATTTTATACAAAACCACGAACCAACCACAAGGTGCCACAAGGTGCCACGTGGCAGCCCATGACTGAGCCACGTGGCACCTCAACACCCAACCAAAAACTGCCAAGTGTCGAATGCTGGATGGTCCACATCACCTGCCACGTTCCCTGCCACCGTACCTGCCCAGTCACCTGCGAACGTCATCCTGTGCCACGTGTCACCCTTACAGTGGTGAAACGTGTCACCCATAGATTGGTCCAGTTGTCTGTTGTACGGCACATCACCTACCACATGTCATCTCCAGATGTTGCCATGTCATCTGTATGGTCGTACGGCCTGTACAATCAGCATGCTACGTGGCACTGTACGGACTGTACAGTCATCCCCTTTTTTTGCATGTTTGGGTTTTCGGACAGAACGCGATATCTTTCGCATACGGAGCCCGTTTTATGAAGTAAATATATGGTCGGAATCAAGAAGACGAGACGGATGCAATGGCGCTAGTTTCATCGGATTCTGAACACTTTCATTTTTGAGCCTTTTTGAGCCCTGTCAGGCTTCTGGATCCGATTCTGGATCATTGTACGTTCCCCCTGACTTTTGCATTACACTTACATCTTGACTTTTGTCTTAGACTTACAAATTTTCTTCCTTTGCTTTGGTTAGACTCACAAGATCATATAGCATCTCGTTCGTCTTGAATTTTGGTTTGACTCAGAGAAGTTGTACGTTCCCCCTGGCTTTTGTCGATGCCTCACAAGACTGGTTGATTCTCCAAATCTCCCTAGATAGCCTCAGGATGGCCCACATGGCCTCTCACTGGAGAATAACTGTCGATGCTGCAAAATTTAACACTCCCTCTCAGTGAGGGAGTTATTCTCAACCACACCAAGATTGCCTCTCAGTTGCTCAAACTGTCTCAATGGCAATGGCTTGGTTAGGATATCAGCTCCTTGCTCGCTCATGGCATGTATTTTAAGCTTTACAGTTTTTCTCTGGACCATGTCTCTAATGTAATGGTATTTCATGTCAATGTGCTTGGACCTGTCGTGAAATACCGAGTTCCTTGTTAGCTTTATGCAGCTTTGATTATCACAGTGAACCACCATCGTCTCTAGCTTATCTCCAAACAATCCAGAAACCAATTTTCTGAGCCATACTACTTCCTTGCTAGCATCACTTGTTGCAATGTACTCAGCCTCTATTGTACTTTGTGCAATGGATCCTTGTTTCCTGCTTGACCATGAGATCATAACGGATCCTAAACTAAAGTAGTATCCGGAAGTACTTTTCTAGTCCACTAGGCTTCCTGCATAGTCCACATCTGCATACCCATGCAGAAACAAACCACCACTGGATGTATATCTCAAACCATAGGTAATGGTCCCTCTAAGATATCTCAAGATGTGCTTTGTTGCCACCTAGTATCTCTATCTCAGTTCAGCCATGAACTGACTCATTGCAATCACTGCATAGCATATATCTGGCCTGGTATGGATCATATACATCAACGATCCAATCAGTTGCCTATACATGGTGGGATCCACCAAATATGAACCTGTATCAGAGTCATGCAACTTCCTCAGGTTGGTAATCAATAGAGTAGACATGGAATTACAATCCATCATACCAAACCTCTTTAACACATCCACTGTGTATTTACCTTGTGCCAGAAATATCTCGCCCTGTCTTTGCCATACTTCCAAACCTAGGAAGTAATGCACCAAGCCTAAGTCTTTCATCTCAAATTCTAAGATTAGCTCCCACTTACACCAAGCTTTTAGCCCTTCATCTCGTGTCAAGAAAAAAATCATCAACATACAAGATTAATATAACAGGCAGGTTCCCTGTTACCTTGAAGTACAGATTCGCATTAGCATCACTTTTCTGAAAGCCCAAGCTTTTAAGAAAGCCATCAATCTTGTCATACCAAACTCTGGGAGCCTGCTTAAGACTATACAAGGCCTTCCTTAGCTTGCATACATGATTGTCCTTGTTATGCAGTACAAAACCATCTGGTTGTTCCACAAAGACCTCTTGTTCAATCTTTCCACTCAAGAATGTTGTTTTTACATCCATCTGATGTAGTTTCCAACCAAGAACTGAAGCTAATGCAATAACCTGGCTACGGGGGAAAAAGTCTCGTCGTAGTCGATTCCTTATTTTTGAGAGAAGCCTCTGGCTACAAATATTACTTTGAACTTTTCCACACTCCCATCGGCTGCATGTTTGATCATATAGACCCATTTGGAAGAGACCATTGATTTGTCCTTTGGCCTCGACATAATGTCCCAGACATTGCTCTTTAGAATAGACATGTATTCTTCAAGCATGGCATCCTTCCACACTTGTAATTTATGTGCTTATTCAAATGAAGAAGGCTCAGCATCACTAATGTTGTTCATCAGTGCAACATAGCCTCCATACCTATGAGGCCTCTTACTTTCCCTGAAAGTTCCTTTAGGAGCAGCTATCATTTCTGCTTCCTGCACTGTATCTTTAAGCCATCCTAGCTTCCTTTTGGTTGGAGGTTCTTCAAGAGTTCTTTCCAACTCTTCAGTAGGTTCTAGTATTTTGAGGTCGATTGTGATGATTGGTATATGGATAGTTGTCATTTCTGGGATGACAACCACTTCCATATTTTATTTGATGACTCTACTCCACCTTTTGTAAAGAACATCAATGTCCCACATCGGGAGCTAGTTATGTAATGTTCTTGACTTGGTTAGTCTAGGAAACGCTGCTAATGTGTGTGTAGGATCAAAGGTTTACAACATATAAATGATAATACAAATAATAAACGTGACAAAGGACTGCAAAGTTTGTATTATGATATCTCCGTGGATTACATAATGGCTGAATGCGACTAAATAAACTGACAATACTCGACTAGATCAACAGACAAAGGATCTTAGCCGGAATACAAATAAGCAACTACGGTTGAATTAAATAACAACACTCGGCTAGATCAAAAGACAAAAGGATCTTAGCCGGAATACAAATAAGCAACTAAAATATAATACCCAGAATATGGGAGCACTGCGGAATCAATGAAGAATGATGGAAGACCTGGATGATATTCCCGGTGACTAGGGTGTGTCTTTCAACACCAAAATTAGCCAACTGGTGTCTTCCTCCTGGAATACACTGAACTATTTCTCCTGAGATGCACCTCTTGTCCTCAATGACAAGTCATAATCTGCATAATGATGAATTAGGTCGCTGACCCTTCCTTTATAGTTTTCCAAAACCCTAAATCATGTTGAAACCCTAATTCACTGTTGACTTTCAAAACCCTAAATCACTGTTGAAACCCTAATTCACTGTTGACTTCTATTTTTAGCTCATAATGACTTAAAAGCACTTTTAACCCTTTTTAGCTCAATGTCACTTTCCGAATATAACACCTGTAACTGGAGTGACCTCTAGTAACCCTGTTTACCCCCCTTTGGCCCTGGCTATAGTCTAACGGGGCGGTTTAGACCATTAAGCCTCCTCTCTGGAGCTCCTATTTGGAAAGGGACATTACAAGTTACCAGCTTCCAGCCTGCATATTCTAGAATGGTATTGTTCCTTCCACATTCATCTTTGATCATCTCCCACTATGTGGATGGATATTCTTATTTGGATCCACATGATATGTGTCAGTATTGGGAGCATCATTTTCAGTTGGTTATTGGGTGTCGATATCTTCCATGTGGGGTTCACATGAGCAATTGGACATGCGACCCTGGTTTACAATGGCGGTTGGACTACTTCAGCATGGTGGCTTCCATTTCTCAATGGGACCGTAGTTCTCTTATCTACTTCAACACTATGGTCCACACTTATCCATGGGACCCTGGTATATGGTTGTACATCAAGCGTTGAGGACAAAACTTTCATAAGGGGGATGGAATGTAAGGTAGCTAGAGAGGTAGTGGGGGGGCCTAAAGGGCCTATAGTGATAATAGTGGAGGTCATTCAATGTAAGGTGGACTAGGTCCACTATATTATTAAATAAGGCCCACTATGGTAGTTAGATATAATAAATGGGTAGTTAGATATAATAAATGTAAGAGAACTTCTTAGAAGGTTCTACTTCTAGAAGATTCCTCCTCTAGAATGTTCTCAGGTGATGGTAGCACTATATAAAGGGGTTCAAGCAATGTAATGGGATATGAAGAGAAGTATTGTCTTTGGAGCGGTAGCTCATTAGGAGAAAGCCCCCTCGAAGAGGCAAGTGAACAGGAGAGGATCCCTTCCATAATAGGATCCATTGTATTGTGTTGCCCTACCTCAAGGGTTTTGGATATTTCTTGTGTTCATTGTTATGGTGAATAGTTTATGGTTTATTCTTGGTTATTTATGAAGTATATTTGCAGATCTGGTATAGGTTCTTAACACTCATCGCTTAGCCCTTCATGAGGTTCCTCCCTCTAATCATCTGACTCTTCACTTTCAAAAGAGGGTGAAGTTGGTTGAACTGCTTCTGATTCTTGTTGTATCTCTCTGGATTTCTTGAATGTGGCTTCCTCATGGAAATTCACATCCCTACTTACCTCTATCTACCTCTGACCTAGTACATAAATCCTATAAGCCTTGGAGTTCTCATTGTACCCCACAAAAACCCATTTCTTGCCCGAGGGTTCCATCTTTTTCCTCTTCTCCTTAGGGACATGAATATATACAGGACATCCAAATATCCTTAGATGCCCTACTTTAGGTTTGATTCCTGAGAATACCTCTTCAGAAGTCTCATCCTTCAAGACAGCATGTGGACACCTATTTTGAATATACACGACAGTGAAGGTAGTTTATGCCCATAAGGAATTTGGCAGATCCTGGTCAAACATCATGGCTTTCGTTGCCTCACATATTGTCCTATTTTTCCTCTCAACAACACCACTTTGTTGAGGGTTATATGGCATGGTCAATTGTCTCTTGATTCTTGCTTCCTTGCAGAAATCCTTAAACTGGAGAGATTCAAACTCTCCTCCATTGTCTGTTCTAAGAGTTCTGATGTGTGTCCCTGTTTGCTTTTCAATAAAGGCTTTATATTCTTTAAACTTATCAAATGTGTCACTTTTCGCTTTAAGGAAATAGATCCAACATTTTCTAGAGCAATCATCAATAAAAATGACATAATACAAGCAACCACTAAGAGAGGGAGATGGCATGGGACCACACACATCAGAATGAACCAGATCTAAAATGCCCTGAGCTCTATTGTCACTGCTACGAAATGCTTTCTTTATATTTTTACCAAGCATGCATCCTGTACAAATTTCATTTTTACTAAAAGAAATAGAGGGCATGTCACATACCATATTCTACAGATCTAGAAGTGCTTTGTAATGAAGATGTCCTAGCCTTTTGTGCCATAACTCCTGAAATATCCCTGATCCAGCCGATTTGGATATCTACTGTTGAACTATGGTTTTGTCACTAATGTCTAATACTCTGGGGGTTTCTAGATGCGTTTGAGTAAATGTGTGACATGCTTGGCGATTTTCGCATGTGTGTTTCATTCATTAATTGTTTTAGCAATATAAAGATAATGCATGCGAAAGAAAGGACAACACAACTCACTAATATATATAATGAGGAAAAAGCAGGAAATACAATAATAAGTTGGAAGCAGATATACTAATCATCAATTAGATCTCATGGATCGTCACTGGAATACAAATCAACTAACAAGAAATACCCGTGATCAGAAGAATGGAGGCTGATCTGTGCATGCATGGATAGATCGACAAAAAGCAGTCTGGAAGCTCACGGTAACTGCTACAGAATTCGAAAAACTCGCCCTGATGGTGATAAGCATCGGAATGAATTGGAAATTGTCTCAAAAGAAGCGCCCTGGCCTCTAGGTTGATCCTGGTGACTGTCGGACTAACGATTCGACCTCTGAAGCTCTGGATGTCACCCCGTGGGGGTTTGTGCACCTCCTGGGTTGTGAGAGTGTGCCCTAGTGATCCCACCGGCAGAATCTGATGATGTATGACTCGAAACGATCGTCCTAGCCTCCTTTGTAATGGGTCGAAAGGATTTCTTCGGATCTGCTCTGGAATCCCAAATGTGCTTCCTTAAGAGTTGTGCCCTAACTAAATGTCTGTTACGTTCTGGGATATTCCACCGTCGGAAACTGACGGCAAGTGGCTCAAAAGGTGCACCCTAGATAGCTCTCTAATGGGTCGAAAGGGATCTGCAAAATACTGAAATGTCTCGCATGGCCACACAAACCCTCTCTCTAACCCTTGCGCCCTCACTGGCTGAGTTGCGCAATCACTGAACTGGATACCTGAAATGCACGGTGAAATACCTGGATGGTATCTCCGATAGGCTAGGGTGTGTATCTCAACATCGAAGATGATCAATGGTGGTGGTTTCCTCCAAATATCCACAAAACAACTGTTGATGATTACAGCTGCGTGAGACATCCTCTAGGACACAGACCTGAGAGAGAGCCCCTGAGTTGGGTGTGTGGTTCCTATCTGAGACAGAACTGGAACGTTGTGTTGGCCTCCTCCTTGCAGAGAGTTGAGATGAACTCTAGATGATTCTCATGTGTAACGCAGTGAGAAAGAAGATCTGCTGAGTTGGACATGCCTGTGGCTGAGCATAGGTGAACGTGTAAAATCCCATGAGCTGGGTGCATCATTCTGAGACAGAAATGAAACGATGTATTAGCCTCCTCTGAGCAGAGAGTTGAGATGATGAACTCCAGATGACTCTCCTATGTAATGCAATGAGAAAGAAGATTTGTTGAGTTAGACGTGCCTGTGCATGAGCACAGGTGAACGTGATCCTGGTGGCTGAGCACCAGTGAGACGCAGTGAGATAGAGATATGGGCATCCCTGTGGCTGAGCACAAATGGATGTACCCCTAGTGGTTGAGCACTAGTGGGTGTATGACATCCCTTGCTATATTGTTCAAGAGTTAGAATTAACTGTAACCCCAATTATTATGTAGAGGGTACAGGTCGGGCCCACCTTAATGTAATAATTAATGTAAAAGATGATTAATATGGTAATTATTAATTATATCGTAAGTTATTGAGGTCAGCCTTGTTGTGCCAATAGACACTTTTGTTGACAGGTGCAGTCTAATATAAATAAAGGTAAATTCCCCATTGAGGAAAGATATCACAAGTGTGAATTTGGAAATTTCAGCAAGTACTTCTTCTTGGGAAAAGTGCACACCTATCTTGGGCGCTAGTCTTCTAGGATTTGTAAGCACCCTTTTGTGTGCTAGGTTTTTATGGTAGTGGAGGTCTTTCTCTTGAAGAATATAGCAAAGGATTGGTTGGGTTTTCTTCCCTTATTGAGAAGGGTTTCCCAGGATACTTCTTGTGTACTTGTGCATGGTGTTTCTTCTTGTGATCTTGGATGCTGCAATAAATTGTTTATGGTTTAAGTAAAATGCTAAAATGGAATGAACTTCATGCTTAATCCTTGCCTATTGAAAAATCAACAACAACAAGCGGGTCGATTTCCTCCTCCTCTGCAAATATCTCAACATCAAATCATAACATAATAATGAATTAGGTTGCTTTACCCTTCCTTTATAGCTTCCCGAAACCCTAATTCATTGTTGACCTTTTCTTTCCAAGTGACTTTTACTTTATTTTATTATTCCTTGATTAAATCACTTAATTAATTAATTAATTAACCATTTTACCTCTAAAAAGTGATTTATCCATCCTTATGGCTTCTTCGACCACTGAAATTCACTTCTCATCACCTTATCTTGTAATGCTCTTCCTCCCAATTCCGATGAGCTATTACAGTAAGAGGCTTCTCCAAGTAATATGCCCATTATGACCTTCTTAGTGAAGTTAATTAAGATATGACCCATAATAACTCAAAATTACGGAAATCATTAGAATGCAATGGAATTAAAGCCAAGTTGTGCGGAATGGACCCTGATGATGAACGATGCAAGTCGGACCCAATAAAACCCCTCAATATCTCCCGAATTCTCTATCACCCCTATCTAGCTACTCTGGTAGGCATAACACTCTGTAATGTTATAATGTCCCAAAATAGGGACATTACAGTCCTCCCTGTCGGAATATTACTTGTCCTCAAGTAATAACTGAATCCAACTACATATGAAACCAGGGTCTCATATCCACCTGTGTGACACATGGTAGACTCCCCTCAAGATGTGGCCTCTCTAAGTGCTCACCACACATGACACCCACATGCTCCTGATGCATAGAATGATCAATGGCCAAAGAATCTCAGTCAACTCCCCGAGTAACCACTCTACTCGAAACTCGACTCCGTCAAACACTAAACTACCAAACACTCCAATCCTTGGATCCCATATCAGAATCTGAACTGCAATGCCTCGTGAAATATAGTCCTGTAACATATCAATACCATGAGTCTCCTGCAAATAACACACGGTCTCAACCCGAAATGAGTCTATCCTCCAAGACCGTACCAACCCAAACACGTCCTCCACCAACTGAACATGTTGCTGCCATAGTGAGGTACTACAAGACCTCAACGAATCACCAACAAGTGACATGCTCCCCCCAATACTGAAGCTCACTGGAATGTCAAAGTGACTCCCCCCTACAAAGATCCACTCGTCTCCATCAGTCAATGAAATGCCCAGCCTTGTAATCCCAGGGTCCCATGCTATCCTATGACAGGGACCATCACACGGACGTTGCACTGCTCTGATCATGATTGTCGACTCAAAGTATACATACTGGATCCCCCACTCCTGGATCCTCATGTTTAAATACCTCTGAAAACTAGGCTTGCTGTCAAGAAGCTAAAACTGTAAAGGTATCTCTGTGGAATCAAGATCTGCCCAACCACCGCCATACTCGATCATGAGTATCAATAGGGAGAACTTGTCTTGCCACATAGAACAAGTCCCCACAAGCCCTCTAAAAACCATCCAAGAGTGAAATATGTTGCTCTCTGGCGCAACCTGGGCCATCATAAGATGAAACAACCCACTAACCAAATGGACTCTCGGATCCCATGGAAGAATTGGAAGTTCATCACTTCCCATCCCCACTAAATGCTCATGTGTCATACTGATAACTATCGGAAGCCCTCCATCCTCATCCCAATGAGAATCTGAATCTGTGTCACCCTCTGAGATATCTACTATCCCATGGCCTAAGATGCTCACCGTCATGCCTAAGGTCTCAACTGTTTGTCTCTGATGATCCCCCCTATCCTGCTGTATGCAATAAAGACACTCCTGTCAGGTGGTCTCGGCCTACCAACTTTCCATGTCCCCTGCCACTGTCTATCTCCCCCTATGTTGTTTTCAATGATGAAGGCATCATGAAAAGCTAACAGAAACATCTGTAACCGACTGTAGGACTGGAAAGTATCATATGCTTTGGTCAATCCCTAGGATTGAACCAAAAGCTCATCCACTAGCACCCATGGTGAATAATCATATAAACTCCAACTATCAGGTAGAACAGTAGATAACTCCACAAATTGTTGGTCAATCACTCTCCCTCCATCATCACTTAGATAGTTGCTGCTACTGTGAAGGTGATCTCCTAGAACTATGTGTTGTTGCAAGGGAGAGGAATCTCCATGCTCCACTAAGTGTGTCTCCTCCCTGCAATCCAATGTGTCCCCCTGAATCCCACTGTACATCTCTCTCATCATCATATGTCCAAGGTGTACTACCAGATCAACCTCTGTGTGGATATCAACCAATCCTAGAACACAAATGAAAGTGTCCTCGTAACTGCCCTTGGCTCTGGAATCCTCATGTGTATGTGTATGACCGACTGTCTCAGAACTACCCATGAATGGTGGCCCCTGTGATACCTGGACATCATCCAACAATGTAACTGAGGAACATATATGACTCTCTGCCGAGATAGATATAGTGTATCTCTTACCAGTGTCCTCAAGGAGCTCATCTACTCTGGACTCTGATTCTTGAAGGGTTGTATGTGTGCCTTCCAAGAATCCTCGTGTGCTTACCAACTCATGAGTGAGTAGGTCCACCTCTAACTTCTACTCCCTCAGAGCCCTACGATACATCTCGCCAACCTCCAATAGGTATTCTATGTCCATCAACAATTGTTGGTAGTCGGCCCTCATCATAGTTACTCTTTCCCTGAGAGTATGAAATTCATCCATGGTAAATCCCCCATCTGAACTATCATGTGCCATCGATTCCCTCCAACAATAATTGGCCAACAATGCGTGTGTATCATCCATGCATCTAGTGGCTTCCATAATCATGTCCTCACTGACTCTCAACTGTCTCATCCAGTGCCGTGAATCCTGATCATGGTCCCTCTAAGGTTCTACCTCATGCCCCTCACTGCTAGTGTCAACAATGGAATCCCCAACAACACACTCCTCAAAAGATAAGGCACTGAACTGCCCACTGTCCACTGTACTACTGAGTCCTCCTATATGCTACTGCTCACCATCACCAACTGCTACCCCCATCTGAATCACACTGTATCCTGTATGGGCAGTTGTATCCTCCTGTGCGCTCATTCTGCTAATGTCATCTGCACCTGGATCCCATACGGATGTGTCTAGACATGAGATATGGTCATCCCGACCTATGCAGAGTGCATCCTCATCACTGTGGACTGGTCC
The DNA here is from genome assembly GCA_032191745.1 of Picea mariana. Taxonomy (NCBI): domain Eukaryota; kingdom Viridiplantae; phylum Streptophyta; class Pinopsida; order Pinales; family Pinaceae; genus Picea; species Picea mariana. Next base: position 81,559 of record JASDQU010437932.1, on the reverse strand, counting down.
TGGAAGTGAGTATCCTATCAAATTGTCAGTCTTCACAACCTAATCTAACAATAGAATCTCCAAAAGAGGTGACTCCCTCTCCCCATACTGGTAGGTATGTGTAAGGTCAACTGTCTCCAAGTCATGTCTCTCCTCCTGGATCTACAGATCCATGTCCCTAGTGTACAATCCTCACCCGAGGCTCCTCCACCATATCAAGAATGCCACTGATATCATCATGTGTCGTGGCTATCATAGGTGTCTGAGAAGATAAAGAATGTGTCACTGTCATCATAGAAAGCTCATCATCCTCCATACATGACTTCCTGGAAGCCATATCTATACCCAAGGGTTGGTCATCCAACCACCTAATCTCATCACGTCCAAGTGCCCACACATATGAATCCTCAGAAGTGTCATCACTATGCTGAAGTGTTGAAGTCTCAACACTGTCTGGTAGGGAAGATGAAGAACATGCACTATCATCTTGTCCATCCAACTGTCCCTCAGATGCACAGGAGTCACTAGCCTCATCTGACTGCTCTAAATAGACATTATGTGGTTGCATTCTCATGCACCTCCTCATCCTCACTGTCATAGTGTACCTCAACAATGTGCACCTTCCCCTTCTTATGCCCTGATAGTTGGGGTTCATACCACTCAGGATGTTTGATGGTGCAAAAATCCTTGAATGACATGTCTGCATGAAATTTTGTGACAAGCTCCTGATACTGTCTCAAACAATTTGCAAACTCCTCATTAGCTCCATTGATCCTTGTATAGTTTTGAAGGCTTGCCATAGCCTACCACAACTGTTGTCGCCTATGTGCAAGCATCTTACGAATATCCCTCACGCTGTCCTCCATATATGATCTGAAATTTCCTCCCTACTATTGCATCTGGAGGTATAAGGGCAAGTTATCGTCGCTGAATTTTAGTGAACATAATCTGACATAACTCCTCATTGATTTTCCCCATAGGCTAGCAGGAAAACCAGCTCCGATACCACTGAAATATCCCTGATCCAGCTGATCTAGATATCTACTGTTGAACTATGGTTTTGTCACTGAAGTCTGATACTCTAGGGGTTTCTGGATGCGTTTGAGTTAATGTGTGACATGATTGGTGATTTTCGCATGTGTGTTTCATTCATTAAGTGTTTTAGCAGTATAAAGATAATGCATGAAAAAGAAAGGACAACACAGCTCACTGATATATATAATGAGGAAAAATCAGGAAATACAATAATAAGTTGGAAGCAGATATACTAATCATCAGTTAGATCTCATGGATCTTCACTGGAATACAAATCAACTAACAAGAAATACACATGATCAGAAGAATGGAGGTTGATCTGTGCATGCACGGATAGATCGACAAAAAGTAGTCCGGAAGCTCACGGTAATTGTTGCAAAATCCAGAAAACTCGCCCTGATGGAAATACCTGTCGAAATGGACTGGAAACTGTCTCAAAAGAAGTGCCCTGGCCTCTAGGATGATCCTAGTGACTGTCGAACTGAAGATTCGACCTCTAAAGCTCTAGATGTCACCCGGTGGGGGTTTGCACACCTCCTGGGCTGTGGGAGTGCGCTGTAGTGATCCCACAAGCAAAATCTAACGATGTATGACTCGAAATGATCGTACTCGCCTCCTCTGTAATGGGTCGGAAGGATTTCCTCGGATCTGCTCCGGAATACCCTCTGGAATCCCAAATGTGCTTCCTCAGGAGTTGTGCCCTAACTAACTGTCTGCTGCGTTCTAGGAGATTCAATCGTCTAAAACTGACGGCAGGTGGCTCAAAAGGTGCACCCTGGATAGCTCTCTAATGAGTCGGAAGGGATATGCAAGATACTGAAATGTCTCTCGCAGCCACACAAACCCTCTCTCTAACCCTTGCGCCCTCACTCGCTGAGTTGCGTAATCATTGAACTGGATACCTGAAATGCACAGTGAAATACCTGGATGGTATCTCCGATAGGCTAGGGTGTGTCTCTCAACACCGAAGTCGATCAATGGTGGTGGTTTCCTCCAGAAATCCACAAAACAACAAGGGGGTCGATTTCCTCCTCCTCTTCAAATATCTCAACATCAAATCATAACATAATAATGAATTAGGTTGCTTTACCCTTCCTTTATAGCTTCCCGAAACCCTAATTCGTTGTTGACCTTTTCTCTCCAAGTGACTTTTACTTTATTTTATTATTCCTTGATTAAATCACTTAATTAATTAATTAATTAACCATTTTACCTCTAAAAAGTGATTTATCCATCCTTATGGCTTCTCCGGCCACTGAAAGTCACTTCTCATCACCTTATCCTGTAATGTTCTTCCTCCCAATTCCAATGAGATATTACACTAAGAGGTTTCTCCAAGTAATATGCCCATTATGACCTTCTTAGTGAATTTAATTAAGATATGGCCCATAATAACTCAAAATTACGGAAATCGTCGGAATGCAACGGAACGAAAACCAAGTTGTGCGAAATGGAAGTCGGGCCCAATAAAACCCATCAATATCTCTCGAATTCTTCGTCACCCTTATCTGGCTACTCTGGTAGGCATAACACTCTGTAATGTTATAATGTCCCAAAATGGGGATAGTACAACTCATTGGAGCTAGTCGCATCATGAGCTAATGCCTGAACTGACTGTCCCATCACAACATACAGTCCTCCTCTGCGAGTCCCAATAGGTTTTGTTGTACTCAGGTGGCTACCTTTAGCCCACAGAAGTGCCTTCTTGTCCTTGAAGATCACCCAATATCCCTTGTCCTCAAGGGTTGCAACTGATAATAAATTCTTCCTGAGCCCTGGCACATATAATACTTCATCAACATGAAGCATTGCTCCAGATTCCAATCTGAAGGAGATAGAGCCTACTCCCTCTATCTTGTAACATTTGTCATCCCCAAGCTCAACTTGCTTTGCAAAGGATTTCTTCTTGAAATATGAAAGGATCTACTTGTACCCTGTCATGTGCTTTGATGCACCACTGTCTACTAACCAAGTTTTCGGCCCGGTGATAACTTTACTGGATAAAGCAGAAACCAAGTAATATTCTTTTCTATTTTMTCTTTCATTAGAAGGACTTTTCTTATTTCTTTTGGATTCATCATCCTCAGYAATTGAGGCATGGTGCTTCCCTTTCCTTGGATTTATCTTCCTATACCAGCAGTCTCTAGCAAAGTGACCCAACTTATTGCAATTAAAGCATTTAATCTTAGATGTATCAATACTCTCGCCTTTGAACATACCATTAGTATTTATCTTCTTCTGAGAGCCTTTCTGGAAAGTGACTTTCTTCTTTCCCTTGAATCTTGATGCTAATGCCGAATGCTCTTCTTTGGATGGCTCGCTCCTGGTAGCAGTGCGACTCTCCTCTTGGAGATAGTCATGCCATAACCTCTCAAACATGGGTTGAATCTCTCTCCCACTCACACTGGATAAGAAAGTCTCCCATGAAGAAGGAAGACCATCGAATATGGCCTGCACTAAGTCATCATCATCCACTGTGACACTTGTGACCAAAAGTTCATCTCTAATCTAGGCTATCCTGGAACAAAAAGATGTTATCGATTCACATTTCTCCATTTTCAAATACTTAAGCTTGTGCTTAAGTGTCCTCTTCTGACTTGGTGCCTTTTTCTCATACAGATTTACCAAGGTATTCATACATTCCTTGGAAATCATTAACGAAGTCATTGTTGGCATTATAATGTCCTTGATTGAGTCAAAGATAATTCACTTGGCCTTTACTTGACTCTTCTTGAAGGTCGCTCTTCCTGCATTAGAGGTGGATTCCTCCATCACTGAGGTCACATACTGCTCAAGATCATGCTCCTGCAAGATATTCATTATCCTGAGCTTCCACACATTGAAGTTGGAAGCTCCTTCAAGCCTATCCTCGGCCCTAACAGAAATGGAGGATGCCATGGAACTCACGCTGGAAACTGATCAAGCTCTCTTGGATCTGTGTGTACCTTGTTCCTGCACTTCAAAAAGCTCTTTCACACCCTTAGCTTTGATACCATGTTAAATTATCGAGCTTGATTTAATATGTGGATTATTTCTTTAGTTTCTTCAACGCTTTAAGCAAAATTTGATTTATCAACCAGCAAAATGAATACTCGAAATGATGAATAGAAGTAGAAGAGGTACTCAAATATAATCTCACACATGCACAATAATTTACCCTGGGGAAACCCTATACACGGAGAAAAACCCCCTCAAACCATCTTCCTTTATTGCAAATAATATGTAAGATCGAGTACAATAATCCACCATGAAAATACTTGACTGTGTGACCCACAAAAACTTTATTGACTTTTACCGTTGATATAAACAGCACTATTCGATGTCCTTTATTGCTGATATAGACAACATTGTTCGTTGTCCTTTACTGTTGATATAGACAACACTAATCGTTGTCCTTTATTGTTGATATAGACAACATTGTTCGACTCCTTCACTGCTGATATAGACAACATTGTTTGACTCTTTCACTGCTGATATAGACAACACTAATCGTTGTCTTTTACTGCTCTGTCTCCTTCACTCTTGTGTTGAATAACCTATGTGTTTAGAAGAGGAGCTCGAGCTCTGTATATAAAGGCGTGGAGAGGAGAAGAGAATGGACTTAAATTAGAAGGAGCCTACATGTCTTTTGCCACTAGACTCAACTCGAATTGGTAACTTGACTAAACTTTGCATGCCAACTCAACATGCAACTTGACCTTGACATGCAACCTTGACACGCAACTTGGCATGCAACCTTGACATGCATGCATGCAACATGCAACATGCAACTCGACTTGTCAACTTGACTTTGACCACGTACAACTTGTCTTTTACAACTTGAGTTTGACAACTCAAACTAAACATGCAAATCAACTTTTACAACTGAGTTAGGCAACTCAAAATTCTTTTCATGGTGGATAATGTTACACATGCCAACGCACTAGATCAATACATTTACATTATTTGCATAAGGATGATTGTTTGTTTCTAGCTCATAGGAATTGTACATTCAACCTAACTTTTGCTATATGCCTTGACTTTTTCTCATGGCTCACAAGGCTTGACTAGGCTCACAAAGGTTGTACGTTCCCCCTGACTTTTGCACTAGTCTATCTATGCTCACATAGGTTGTACGTTCCCCCTGACTTTTGCACTAGACTGTCTATGCTCACAGAGATTGTACGTTCCCCTTGACTTTTGCATTAGACTTACATCTTGACTTTTGTCTTAGACTTACAAATCTTCTTCCTTTGCCTTGGCTAGACTCACAAGATCGTATAGCATCTCATTTGTCTTGACTTTTGGTTTGACTCACAAAGGTTGTACGTTCCCCCTGGCTTTTGTCGATACCTCACAAGACTAGTTGATTCTACAAATCTCCCTAGCTAGCCTCAAGGTGGCCCACATGGCCTCTCACTGGAGAATGACTGTCGATGTTGCCAAATTTAACAGAGACAAAACCATACATAATTGCAGAAGGTATTTACAAACTTTTCACAATGCATTGTGTTCTGCATTGCCATGGCTAGTAAAAAGATAAGAACAAATAGGAATCAAATCCATTCCCTCGTTTCCTAGTTTTCACTTATGTATGATATCTGCACAATGGGTAAGAAAGAATCGATCTCAACCACAAAATAGTCAACATGCAAATTTTCAGGTTGTGGGCCTCGGCAATCATAATGTAACATCATGTCTTCTTCTACAACTCTCCTATGGAACATAAATCTCAACAATGATGGAGTTTGTTCCCGTAATTAGTAATGAAATGGATATTTGCAATACAAAAATCCATAGATGCTACCACATTATCCATACAATGTCATGGACTGAATTAATTAGAAATGCATACTATCCTCCAGATATAGCATATATATCCTTATACATACATTAGAATTGAATTGAATTTATATTAGTGGAATGTTTATCATGTATATAGAATAGACAAACAGACCATGCATGAATGAATCCATCCATCCAGTGATGAATGGAAATAGATTGTATAAAAAGAGAAGGCATGAATATCACGATAATTTTCATACATCATATGCTCTTACATAGGAAAAGGAGGTAAAGATTAGAAGAGAGGCACTTGCATAAAAAGAGGGCATGAATGTCATGATAAATATCAAAAGGCTTATTGTATATTTTTACACGAAAAAGGAAGGAAAGGATTGGAAGAGAGATACTCATATAAAAGAGGACATGAATATCATGATAATATTCAAGTGGATTATTGTATATTCTTACATAGAAAAAGGAGGTAAAAATTATAGGAGAAAGGCACTGAACAGATTTTCTTGCTGGGAATGCTGTAATGACAAATTACTAAGGACTTGGAACTAACTTTTTGGACGAAGAAAATGAACCTTAGTACATCATACCTGTTTAGCCTTAACATCCAAGTGTTCATTTATACCCAACTTTGTCTTACACACTTGACCAATTCTTTATTCTTCACAGATTTGTAGTCTGTGGTCTAAATCTTTTGTTTCCCTTGATCTAGTTCAGTGTTTGTTGCATATAATCATGGTAATTTTGTCCAAATGACTCATTGTTCAATGCATAAGGTCACATGAGTTCGCACCACTATTGATGCATGTTTTTTGCATGATGTGTGATCATATTCAGAATTATAGATTGAAAACAAAGACAGAAATGGAAGGCGAGCACCTTTAAAATCTTGAAATGCAGAACAACCAGAACAAATGGAAAAGGATGTGTTGCAACAAGGACATTATCTAATGTTTAACATATAATATAAATTATATCAAGGTCCTCAAACCTAATGCTTGAGTGAGAAGGACAAGGACATATAGTCAATGAATATGTGCAAGCTGAAACCATGATGTGCACTAACATGACAGACTGCACTTCTGCCAAACAACATAATAAATAGTCGAGTCCCTATCAATATGAATGCCTCAAACAGAGCCTTTATTTTCTCTGGGAACAAAACAAAAAAATGACAGTAACTGATTATTTATCCACAGTGTCTGTAAGAGTTGAAACTACGATGTAGTGTTATCTCAATTGGACCGGAACCATCGAAACCGACCGGTCCAACTGGTTTTGGCACCATACTGGTACAGTTCAGTGTTTTAGACTGGTTAAGGTCGGTTCCATACAGAACCAGCTGGTTCCATACCCAAACAAGCCGGTTCTGTACAGAACCAGCCTTAAAGCATCGAACCGGCCGATTCCATATGGCACCATATAGCACGGCTACGGACCACCAAATTTTAATTTTAGTTTTAAAAACACAAAAAATTACTTAAAGGGAAAGCAAAATACCTAACCCTAGAGCCCTACAAAAGCTATTTAAAGAGGTCCAACCCTCCATTTCACCCACACAATTGCTAATGAGGTTGAGGTCCCCTCCTAGTAATTAATGGTAATATTACACTCACACAATTCTTAATGAGGTCGAGGTCCCCTCCTAGTAATTAATGGTAATATTAAAAATTTACGTAAAAGGAATAAAAGGAATACAGAGAATGTCACTTCACTATATTCCTATATTCCTTTTATTCCTTTTACGTAAATTTTTAACATTACCATTAATTGTTTCAGGATGTTTGATAGTGGTTCCAGCCTCATTGGACTTCATATGGAGAAAGTAGAATTTTAGATCCCATTCAAAATTCGGCAAACTTAACAGTTTTCAAGATTTCAAGATTGGTAGGATTGCAACATTTCCATTGGATTCTATGATGTATGAGAGTATGGAACTGGAATTTAATCAAGAGCACCAAGCCCTCTATGTACCTTGATGTTGGTGCAATTGATTGTTGAATTCCTCTGTCATGACCCTAGTGAAAACATTATTAGAAAATTATACTCCCACGCTAAACCTAATAGAAGAGAGGAAGATAGATTTAAGCTAGAATATAAATGACAAATCAATCACACAGTACACAGAGATTTTACCCTGGAAACCCAAATGGGAAAACCAGCATTCCTTGAACGTCTTGCTCTTCTTGTTGTCTTATTCATTCAGAATAAAAGGTTACATGCCTAACCTTGGTCTACACCTAAGACACAATCGACATCATACCTTCTTGCTTCAGACAAGGACAACCTTGTAGCCAATTCAGCTTATATCTACATGACCAACAACCTTCTGCTAAAGATAAGCATGAAGATTAATTACAACATCTAACTTAATACAATTACACCATGCCTTATTTATAGGCTTTACAATAGGAAAAATCCTAAAGAAAGGTGCCCAAAAAATGGTTACAGATATCCATGCAGATCATTGGCTAAAAATCCCGTGAGTCTCATGATTTTGTTACAGTCGACCACCAATCAGATTACCAGTCAACCTTCATTTGATCTCTAGTCGATTGCCACTTAACTGACTGTCGACCTTGTGTCGGCTGACCTCTTTGACTTTTTGTTGATCACTTTGACTTCGACTATGCCTGGTCGATCCACCTCAACCTTCGACTTTCACTGCAAAGAATATACAAGCCAACATTCTCCGACTTGTTGTCCTCTTTGTCGAAACAGGAGAACCTGAACTTTCGTTCACACACCCAGGACAGCAATGCCCATTGCCTCTCTGCACCAAGAGAACTTCACAACACTCACAGACTTGGTCAAAGAGTCTACTATGCTTTCCAAAGTGGCTACTTTTTCCAGCAACACCTTGTTGCTTTCCACCATGTCTCTCACGAAATGGTATTTTACATCAATATGCTTAGTCTTGGAATGATAAGTTGAGATCTTTGACAGAAATATTGTGCTTTGATTGTCGCAATTTATCTTCATAGCTATCTACTCAAATCTGATTCCTGAACACAGTCGTTGCAGCCACACTGCTTCTTCGTTTCCATGAGTAGTTGCCATGTATTTAGCTTATGTTGTTCCCACTTGTTGTATTCTTTGTTGAAATAGGAGAACCTGAACTCTCATTCACACACCCAGGGCAGCAATGCCCATTGCCTCTCTGCACCAAGAGAACTTCACAGCACTCACAGACTTGGTCAAAGAGTCTGTTATGTTTTCCAATGTGTCTACTTTTTCCAGCAACACCTTGTTGCTTTCCACCATGTCTCTCACGAAATGGTATTGTACATCAATATGCTTAGTATTGGAATGATAAGTTGGGTTCTTTGCCAGAAATATTGTTCTTTCATTGTCGCAATTTATCTTCATAGCTATCTACTCAAACCTAACTCCTGAACACAGACATTGCAGCCATACTGCTTCTTTGTTTCCATGAATAGTTGCCATGTATTCAGCTTATGTTGTTGACAAGGCTACGACCGCCTGTCGCTTACTCATCCAACTGATTGCTCCACCGAACATCTTGAACACATATTCATCGATCGACCTTTGTCAATCCAAATCTCCAGCCCAGTCGACGTCGACAAATCCATGTACATGTACTTCACTGTTAACTCCAGGTTTCCCTTGGTAGTATATAGCATAATATTTTGTGCCACACAAATACTTGAATACTCTCTTGAAATTTGTCCAATGCTCTTTTCCAAGTGTCGACATGTATCTGCTCAACACTCCCACTGCATGGGCAATGTTTAGTCGAGTGCAGACCATCGCATACATCAGACTACCAAAATCACTTGCATAGGGAACACGTGTCATGTCCTCTATTTCCTCATGTGTCTTTGGACAATGTTCAGCAGTTAGCCTTGCTCCCACAGGAATTGACACCTTTACAGGTTTGCAATCCTCCTTGTTGAAATGTTTCAAAACCGTTTCAATATACTTTTTCTGACTCAACCAGAGCCTTCTAACTGCCCGATCTCTCTTGATCTCCATTCCCATAATGAAGTTTGCTACACCGAGATCCTTCATATCAAACTTGGAGGATAGCTGCTTCTTCACCTCCTTTATTGCATCCATGTTATTTCTAATCAGCAACATGTCATCGACATACAACGCTACATATATGAAACGCCCACCTTCTTCCTTGGAATAAATGCAGTGATCAGCTTTGCTTCTCACAAATCCCAAACTGAGGATGTATGTATCGAACCACATCCTTGGTGATTGCTTTAGACCATAACGGGATCTCTTCAATTTGCACACTAGCTCTTTCTTACCCTTTACTATAAATCCTTCAGGTTGTTTCATGTAGATCTCTTCTTCCAGGTCCCCATGTAGGAACGTTGTCTTCACATCCATTTACTCTATTTCAAGATCAAATGTTGCAGTTAGAGACATTAGTACTCTAATGGAAGTTAAATTTGCAACATAAGAAAAAATCTCACCGAAGTTGACTCCTTCGACTTGGGAATAACCTTTAGCTACTAGTCGAGCTTTGAATTTCTCGACTTGACTTGCTACGTTCATCTTTTTATTGAATGAATACCCACTTGCTACCGACGGGTTTTCTTCCACTAGGTAATTCGACTAAATCCCACGTCTCATTCTTGTGCAAGGATTCCATCTCGTCTACCATGGTGTCCTTCCAAAGTCTCCCCTCTGTCGAGTCCACTACCTCCCTAACCGACTTGGGCTCTTCGTTAGTGGCAGTTAGCACAAATGTGGTGTTAGAATATAGAAGATTGTGCTCGTTTTACCATTGACGATACCCTCGTCATCCAACCACAGGCCGAAGCCACCCTCCGAGCACCTTGACCTTGACAGAGAAGAGAATCTTGGTAGCAATCCAATAGCCAAGAGAGGCTAATGCACCAAGCAAGAATAGAACCCAAGCTGATAAGATAATCCCACCCAGAGGCTAGCGCACACCTTCCTAGAAACTTTCACACAAGCTGCAACTGCACCTACGCAGATCCAGTTCACTCTGCAACTACTGAGATGTGTATAATGAGAACTGGCGCCCTGTACTTATAGTAGTCTAGGCAATTTAAATGGGGCCAACTTCTCCTTCTGGGTATTAATAAATTCATATTAAATGTATTTCTGCAGCCGACAAGCTGTCTAAGGTTTCCTTTATTTGTTTTCTTCCTTCCGAAGTATTCTAGTCTCGTCATAGGTCACAATAGAGGTTCATACCTCCCAAAGCTACCATAATATTAACACTCCCTCGTAGCTAGGGAGGTATGATCTTCAGCACAATAAACCATTCAACTGGTAGCAACACGAGCACCGTCATTATTATCCAACTGGATAATCTCCTATGACAACTGGTACAATATTAATTGATAGAACACACCTGTGTCTATTCAAGGTAGTACGCAACTACTCAAACCGCGACACATAGTCAAAAACAGTGGAACAAATCCACCACAGTAGTATATATATCTACTGTCTGGAGACAGGCAGTCTCCATAACAATCATCTGGGCCAATCTTTCACTCACATCTGTGAGCTCTGAAAGAATATCTGCCTCACAAACAGTGGAACATATCCACCACAACAGTTTACATCTACTGTCGTATAGTCTTCATAACAAACATCTAATAGCAACCTGCATAGAAACAATGTTATGATATAAACTGAATCATCTGGGCCAATCTTTCACTCACGTCTATGAGATATGAAAGAATATCTGCCCTCAATATAGAACATTAGCAATGGGCTATCTGCCCCATTCTTCTCAAACAAGGAATAAGGATTATTTCTGATTTCTGAGCCTGGACCATTCCTCACCTTGGGCCATTCTTCCTACACTAGTCAAAGTGCACCTTGGACAGAATGTATAAACCCTAAGGAATGTTTGGACCATTTCCCACCCTAGGCCATTCCTCCTACACTAATCAAAGTGCACCCTGGAGAGAATGTATAAACCCTAAGGAATGACTGTCCTGGACCATTCCCCACCCTAGGCCATTCCTCCTACACTAATCAAAGTGCACCCTGGAGAGAATGTACAACCCTAAGGAATGTCTGTCCCTGATTGTTGAGCCTGGACCATTCCCCACCCTGGGCCATTCCTCCTACACTAATCGAAGTGCGCCCTGGAGAGAATGTATAACCCTAAGGAATGACTGTCTGGACCATTTCCTCCGTTAACCACAAGAGGAAAAGATTGTCCTGTATCAACCTCCAAAACGGACCATTCCTCATGTTAACCACAATGAGAAATCGCTGTCCGGCGAGGCGGGCCAGTCTTCTTGAGTAACCCTCAAGAAAAGAGACTGCCCTAGACCACTCCCCATGTTAACCACAATGGGAAGTCGTTGTCTATGATACATCAGCAATCAGACTACTTCCCATGTTAACCACAATGGGAAGTCACTGTCCGTCAGAAATCTCAATCCACTTTCCGAACAGGAAAAAATCTATCCAATCTGGACTATTTTTCAATTACAAAGATAAATAATATTTTCAGTGCTCCCTCCTAACTGGAGAGTTAATTAAATCACAAAAATAAATGTTTTTCAAGAATATTTTTCCGTACCTTCTCCTAGCTTGGAGAATCTTCCCTTTCAGCTAAGGGAGTTATTTCCATGATCCCCGTCTTCTCTCGGAAATATGCAAACTTGATTCTGGATAGAGGTTTTGTCAGGATGTCTGTTGTCTGCTCATCAGTGGGGATATACTCGAGCTTTACCTCTCCTTCCTGGACTTTATCTCGAATAAAGTAGTATTTGATCTCAATGTGCTTCGACCTTTCATGAAACACTGAATGTTCTGATAATCTTATACAACTCTGATTATCACAATATATTATGGTCGATTCTGGAGTCTAATCAAATAAATCGGAGATTAAATTCCTTAGCCATACTGCTTCTGTGCATGCTTCACAAGCTGCCATATAGTCTGCTTCTGCTGTACTGAGTGCGACAGACTTCTGTTTCCTACTGCCCCAAGATATCATAGCGGAGCCCAAGCTGAAACACATACTTGAAGTACTCTTTCTGTCTTCTGCACTTCCTGCCCAATCAGAATCTGTGAATCCATGAAGTTGGATATCACTGGATGCGGTATATCTCAAGCCATAGTTTATTGTCCCATGAATATATCTTAGGACATGCTTTGCAGCTATCCAATGCTCTTGTCTAGGTTCCACCTGGAACTGACTTAATGTATTTACAGCAAAGCAAATATCTGGTCGAGTATTTACCAAATACATCAATGATCCAATTAGCTGTCGACATGGAGATGGATCTACTGGATCGGAATCTGGGACTTTCACTTTTCTTATATCCGCATTCATAGGAGTGTTCATGGACTTACAGTCCATCATTCCAAACTTCTGAAGGATCTTTATTGCGTACTTTCCTTGTCCAAGGAATACTTCACCACGCTTCTGCCATACTTCTAGTCCCAAGTAATAATGCATGAGACCTAGATCTTTCATATAAAATTCAGAGGCTAATTCCTTCTTGCACTAGATAATTTGAGATTCTTCACCTGTTATGAATAGATCATCAACATATAATAGTAGAATCACAGGTGCATTATCCACGACTTTGTAATAAAGGTTTGGATCTGCATGACTCTTGGAGAAACCAAGTCTTGTTAGATAGTTGTCCATTTTAGCGTACCAAGCCCTTGGAGCTTGCTTGAGTTCATATAGAGCTTTCTTCAATCTGAAAACGTGAGTGTCTCTGGAATGTACCTCAAATCCTTGAGGTTTTTCAATATACACTTCTTCTTCAATAGCTCCATTGAAAAAGGTTGTCTTTACATCCATCTGGTGTAGATTCCATCCCATGGAAGCGGCAAGAGATATGATAGCTCTGATGGGGGTATACCTTGCCACCGGAGCAAAGGGTTCGTCATAATCTTCTCCCTCCTTCTAGGAGAACCCTCTGGCCATGAATCTTTCCTTATATTTATCCACGTTTCCGTCTGCTGCATGTTTGATCTTGTATACCCATTTTGAGGTTACCACTGATTTTTCTTTAGGTCTGGGTACAATTTCCCATACTTCATTTTTCATAATGGATTGATGTTCTTCCACCATAGCTTCTTTCCATTGTCCCTTTTGGATTGCTTCTTCAAATGTAGTAGGTTCTTCATCTAGAAGTTTCGTCATGTATGCTGCATAACTTGAGAATCTTTTCAGTCTTGTACTCTTTCTGGATGTTCCTTCTGGAACCTTGATTCTTTCTGCGTCTTGTAATGTAGCTTCAAGCCAAGTTGGTCGCTTCTTGGTTTTTAGTATGATATCTGAATCAATGTTATCACCTAGTTCCATAGGATGATCATGTTGATCCTTTTCATTATTTTCGTTTTCTGTGTTTTCTTCATTTGGTTCTTCAAGTTCCTCTTCTTCTATAATTTCTTCGATGGATTTCCTGAAGACCATATTTTCATTGAACGTTACATATCTGCTAACTTCTATCTTGTGTTGTTCTGGAATATATATTCTATAGGCTCTGGACGAATCACTATATCCCACGAATATCCCCTTCTTTCCTGAGGGTTCTAGTTTATTCACTTTATCTTTGGGAATATGAGAGTAAACTGGACATCCAAATATTCTTAGATTTTCTACGTTAGGTTTCTTACCTGAGAATTCTTCTTCTAGTGTCATTTCCTTCAATATGCGATGAGGGCTTCTGTTCTGTACATATATTGTCGTCATTGCTGCTTCTCCCCATAAAAACATGGATAGACCTTGATCGTTCAATAAAGCGTTTACCGTTTCTTCGATAGATCTGTTCTTTCTTTCTGATACACCATTTTGTTGAGGATTATGAGGAACAGTCAACTCCCTCCTAATCCCTGCCGATTTGCAGAATGCAACGAACTCCTTCGAGGTGTATTCTCCTCCATTATTTGTTCTTAATGTCTTGATCTTCTTGTTCGTAAGGTTTTTCATTTCTGCCTTGAATTCTTGGAACTTGCTGAATACTTCGTCTTTTGATTTCAGTAGGTACATCCACGTCTTTCTTGAATAGTCATCTATGAAGATTACGTAGTAGAGAGATCCTCCTAGAGATCTGACTGGCATTGGACCGCAAACATCTGAGTGCATTAGATCTAGGATTTCCTTGGATCTGTTGTTGCTGCTTGGGAATGGTTTCTAGATATTCTTCCCAAGGGCACATCCTTTGCAAATTCCTTCATGTGTGGATTTCAATTCTGGTATTCCTTCAACCATTTTTCTGAGGAAAGGTAATGCTTGATCATTGATATGAGCATACCTTCTATGCCAAAGCTCATTAGGGTTGACTTCGTCATGTACTAGAGCTTCTTCATTTCGTTCTAGTAGTTTATATAGATTTCCTTCACGACTTCCAATAACCCTAGCATCCTCTCTGCTGGAATTCTTATGCCATGATAACACCTTTCCATCCATGAAGGCTATTCTGTTTCCTTTGTCTTCTAAACATGATATTGATACAAGATTCTTTTCTAATCCAAGTACATATAAAACATTGCTTAAGTGAACATGATTACCTAATTCCAACTTGACGAAGGCTTGTCCAAATCCTTTGACAGGGTAAGTGCTTTTGTCTCCAAGCTCCACTTTGTACGATGTCTTTCTCTCATTTAGATTTGAGAGTCTAGCTTGATCTCCCGTCATGTGCCTGGAAGCTCCTCTGTCGATTATCCACATATCATCTTCAATCGTCCCGGTAAGTGCTGAGTAGTGTAAAAGACCGATTGTTTCACACATGTCTTCGGTTGACTGGTAACTGGTCATGTCTTGATCCAAAACTTCAACTTCGTCATTTCTGTCTTCTGAGAGAGCCAAGAGGTGCACTGAGTTAGGGCACATCTGAATATCTTCTTCTTGGGCGAGATGCTCCATCACAAGGTGTCGGATCGGAGATTTAGGGTTTCTGCAACTGCTTCTACTAGTAACCCTAGCTGCAGTGTTTTTGGAAGTTGCTCCTGCTAGTAACCCTAGCGACAGTTCCTCAACGAGATCAATATCTAGCGGCTATGCTTCCTTCTAGCGTTTTAGGTTGACTGAAGGGGGTGTGGGCCCATAACCTGTTAGAATATAGAAGATTGTGCTCGTTTTACCATTGACGATACCCTCATCACCCAACCACAGGCTGAAGCCACCCTCCGAGCACCTTGACCTTGACAGAGAAGAGAATCCTAGTAGAAATCCAATAGCCAAGAGAGGCTAATGCACCAAGCAAGAATAGAACCCAAGCTGATCAGATAATCCCACCCAGAGGCTAGCGCACACCTTCCTAGAAACTTGTGCACAAGCTGCAACTGCACCTGCGCAGATCCAGTTCACTCTGCAAATGCTGAGATGTGTATAATGAGAACTAGCGCCCTGTATTTATAGTAGTTTGGGTAGTTTAATTGGGGCCGACTTCTTCTTCTGGGTATAAATAAATTCATATTAAATATATTTCTGCAGCCGACAACCTGTCTAGGGTTTCCTTTATTTCTTTGCTTCCTTCTGGAGTATTCTAGTCTCGTCATAGGTCACAATAGAGGTTCATACCTCCCGAAGCTACCATAATATTAACATGTGGAACGGAAGTCGGTCGGAATATACCTTTCAACTGGTTTTCTTATTTTTCAGACCTCCTTACAACTGGGGTCGGTTGTTCCACCTCTTCATCTGATTTGGTCAACTCATCTGAATCATCTTCTTCTTCATTCCTCAGTTCAAAACTCACCTTCTGTGGATTATTCTTTGTTTGAACCACTTCAGATTCGGACTTCCTTCCAACCTCTCTGAAGACCACATCTCGAATGTACATTGTTCTCCTTGATGCAGGATCCCAGAGCTTATATCCTTTCATTCCTTCTTTGTATCCAGTGAAAATACACTTGACTACTTTCTTGTCCAGCTTGCTCCTCTTTTCCTTTGGAACATGCACAAATGCATCATAGCCAAATACTTTAAGATGTGAAAGTGAAGGCTTCTTGCCAAACCATACCTCATATGGAGTCATGTCAACTAGTGCTGACGAAGTAGATATTCACCAAATATTTTCCAGTGTCAACTGTCTCTGCCCAGAATTCTTGTGCAAGCCCAACACCACTGTGCATGCTCCTTTCCTTGTCCATCAACATTATGTTCATTCTTTCGGAAACTCCATTTTGTTGTGGGGTATATGGTGTGGTATTTTGGCGTGCTATGCCACACTGCTTGCAGCACTGCTCAAAATCCTTTCCACAGAATTCATCACCGTTGTCGGTTCTAAGCACCTTAATCTTCTTATCTGTCTAGTTTTCTACAAGAGATTTAAACTCTCTGAATTTCTCGAAAACCTTTGATTTCTTCCTCGAGAAATATATCCATGTCTTCCTAGAAAAATCATCTATGAAGGAGACATAATACAGGGATCCACCAAGTGAAGGCACTGTTACAGGGCCAAACAAATCACTATGAACCAATTCCAGAATCCCCTTTGCCCTTGTCGCTTCAGATGGGAACCTAACCTGATTTTGTTTTCCATAAATACAATGTTCTCAAAAATCGACTTCTAAATTACATTCAGAAAAACCTTCAACCATACCTTTGTTATGCATGGCTCGAAGTCATTTTTCTCCAATGTGGCCCATCCTCTCGTGCCATTGCATGGTCTGGTCGAGTTGACGAAGACCTGTCGAGTCAGTTTGAATCAACTCATCTTGAGATGAATCGAGTCGAGTCGAGTCGACTTTAGGAACAACGATGATGTTGCATCCAGTCGAGTCAACGTTCCCTAGCAACTTGTATAGGGTTCCAATCCGAACTCCTTTCATTAAGACCATCGCACCCCTAACCATTTTGCATATATCCTTCTAAAATATAGTGTGCACTCCTGCATCACTCATCTTACTAACAGATATCAGGTTTCTTACCAAACCTGGAATATGTAGCACAAATGGAAGGGTTCTACTCCTCCCATCCTGCAGTATCGGTCGAACTCTTCCCCGTCCAACAATTTTGGTTGTCGAGTCGTCCCCCAAGAACACATCTCCCCCTTCATATCATTCATATTCGTAGAACCATTCTCTATGTGGTGTCATATGAAAGGATGCTCCCGATTCGATCAACCAAACATCTCGATCCGACTATGCACTGGTCGACGCCAGATACACATCACCTCCTTTATCTGGAGTAGTCTTTCTCTCAATCGACTGCTTCTCATCGAACCCTGTACTGATTTCCATTGCCTTTGACTTGCAATCCCTTTTGTAATGCCCAGCTTTACCACATTTCCAACATCTTCTCATCGACTGAACCGGGGATTTAGATCTACCCTTCGACTTAGACTTTCTACCGGAGAATTTTCCTTTATCTCTGTCAATCGGTCGACCTCTCACCACTTAAACATCTTTGGTCAATCCTTCCATATTCTTCCTTCTCATTTCTTCTGACAGTAGAGATGCAACCATGTCTTCTAACGCTAATGTCATTGACTTACTCCCTATAGTCACGACTAAGCTATTCTAGGAGTCTGGAAAAGAACATAATAGGCTAATACATTTCTCCTCCTCAATGATTTTAATATTTGTAGACGATAACTGGCTTATTATGGTATTAAACGCATTCAAATGCTCAGTTACCGAACTTCCATCACTCATCCTCAGAAGATACAAATTATTTCTAAGGAACAACTTAGTTACGAGGGATTTTGACTAGTACAAGCTCCCCAACTTGTCCCACAATTTCTTGGTAGAGTCTTCACCTGAGACATTCAGCAACACCGAATCTGCAAGACACAGTGGAATCGTACTCCTTGCCCTTCTCTCAAGTTTCTCCCATTCTTCCCTCGACAAACCTATTGGAATGGTACCTGGACAAACTACTGCCCATTGTTCTCTATCTACAAGGAGATCTTCAATTTTAAGCTTCCAAAGATCAAAATTCTAGCCATTGAATTTTTCAATCTCTCTCCTCGAACTGCTTGTCATTCTTTCAAACAACTTTAAAGATCACTGACTTACAACTCTTACTAGACCAAGGGTTTAGCTCAGATCCACAATTGACAAACCAAGCTCTGATACCACATGTTAGGAAATTATACTTCCACACTAAACCTAATAGAAGAGAGGAAGACAGATTTAAGCTAGAAAATAAATGACAAAGCAATCACACAATACACAAAGATTTTACCCTGGAAACCCAAATGGGAAAACCAGCATTCCTTGAGCGTCTTGCTCTTCTTGTTGTCTTATTCATTTAGAATAAAAGGTTACATGCCTAACCTTGGTCTACACCTAAGACACAATCGACATCATACCTTCTTGCTTAACACAAGGACAACCCTATAGCCAATTTGGCTTACATCTCCATGACCAACCACCTTCTGCTAAAAATAAGCATGAAGATTAACTACAATATCTAACTTAATACAATTACAACACACTTATTTATAGGCTTTACAGTAGGAAAAACCCTAAAGAAAGATGCCCAAAAAATGGTTACAGATCCACGTAGATCATTGGCTACAAATCCCACGAATCTCAAGACTCTGTTACAGTTGACTACCAGTCGACCTTCATTTGCTCTCTAGTCAGTTGCCACACGATTGATTGTCGACCTCGTGTCGACTGTCTTCTTCCACTTGCTGTCGATCACTTCGACTTTGAATGTGCCTGGTCAATCCACCTCGACCTTCGACTTTCATTGCAAAGAATATAACAACCCAACAAATGTACCATTCACTCGAGCAAAATCATTGATTAGGCATGTTAAGTTTTTTCTATCTTATTTTAATGCTTAGAGGGTGATATTGATGATGAGGATACCAATATAGGCAATGATTTTGATGATATATAGTTATTTGTTGTAGCATGATTTTTTTTTTACTCTAGAGGCCATTGAGAGCCTCTTTGTTGATGTATTTTGGTTCAAAGATGGATTGCAATTGGTGCTATTTTGGTTCCATGCACCCTTGCTATATACATGAGAAACTTTGCATATCTGTGTATAATGGTTTGGATTCATGCAGATGCACATAAATATATATATGTGTGTGTGTGCATTCGCATGAATCCAAACCATTAGTATGTTTTTTTTTCAAAATTTGAATATTTTACGTATTTTTCGATTTTTTGGTCCCATTTTTTTCCGGTTCCGGTCCAGTTCAGATTTTTGGGGTCAACCGGTCTGGTTCTGATAACATTGCTACAATGTGAATTAACATGACAATCTGCACTTTTCTCAAGGAACAAAACAAAAAAATGACAGTAACTGACAATTTAACCAGAGCATCTGTAAGAGTTGAAACTACGATGTGAACTAATAAGAGAAAAGACAACCTGAACCCAATAAACATGAATGCTCAAAAGAAAAAAGAACTGGCACATTCTGTGAATACAAGTGAACTGTTAGTGATTTCTGGACATGTTACTCAACCCAATCTTAATTTATAACGTTTCCACCCACCTACATACACATGTACTCATGGAGAACACTTTTAAAGCTGTGAGCATGATCAGGTGTTAAAACACCAAATTCTTTAAATGCGTGTCCAAACAATCACAGTAAGAAAATTTGGAACTAACCCTACATCTCAAGCAAGAATAACGAGGCTGGCCACAAGTGCACAAACATAGCAGATGGTTTAAGCATTGATACAATCTCATACAGAGGTTAAAATCCAACAAAGGGGAGGAAAAATTAGAACTTAACCAATGAGAAGTAAAACTGACAAATGCCTAACTCAATCCATTAAAAGAGGAAAACCCCAAAACGTAGAAGTAATTACATGGCAACATTATATTAATTACAACCCTCATTATAGCCAGCCAGAGAAAAAAATAAAGGGTGTCATCTAAACAAGCCAGAAGTAAATTATCCGGAACAAGGGTATCGTCTTATTAACCGATTTGACCTGTTTGCCAGCCCCTCCAAAACAAAGGTGGATGAACATTAAATAACAAACACGAATGGAAGTTCGTTTTCATACAACTTCACAACAAAAATAAAGCCCAGCGATGCTACAGATCAGACATTTATTTTTACGTCGAATTCGAATAAAGAAAGGGTTTTGTTGAAAAAAGGTAAGAAGAAAACGCGCGTACAAGAGACCAGACGAGCTGTGAATAACGGTTCGGCCCTGGCAGCCGTCGTCCGACTGGTGCTGCAAACTCGTTCCTCGTTGACAACTTGATTAATTGTTCTTTTGTTGAGCGACTTCGAAACATAAAGATGATGAGATATTGAGGGTAAGTGTATTTCTAGGCAAGGGCAACCTTAGCTTCTTAGAAATCGGCCCAAACTTTTAGTGACCCACCACCCCTTATAATGGTCAAATGGATTCAACGAGAATTGAATTTAGATGGCCTTATCTTAATGGTCAAATGGATTCAAAGAGAATTGAATTTAGATGGAGAGACTCCAAAGCCTACCTCCTAACCACTCACTCAAGCGAAATACTTTATCATTTTATAATATTTTATTTAATCATAAATATTCATATCCGAAATACTTTATCATTTTATAATCTTTTATTTAATAATCATAAACAAAATAAAAATTGATTTGCAAATAATATTAAGAAAACTATTCAATACACTAAACAAAATTAAGATTGAGTTGAGGTGGGTTAAGAAAACTACATGAGCTTTCCACTAGTAGCCTTTGTAATAATTAAATAGTAACATTAGGTTTCTTAAATATTGGTGGCTAGTTGAAATTCCTTATTAACTTTAGGTTAAGACTAAAAATTATTGATTTGTTAAGAATTTGTCTTTCTTATACATAAAAAGATAGGTGAACAACCTAAATCAAAAGGCATCTCACATAAGTGGAAGTCTACCCCTTGTGAACCACCAGTTATTACAAGTGGCAAGACTTTATTGGAATTCAATTATATGTTTACTTGTATTTGTTATTGAGATGATATATTATGGGTAAATTTAAGTTATGAAAGCTTTTGTCCTTCTTGAAGGAATAAATAAAAAAGAAGAATAAGAAAATTAAAAAAAGATATTCAACAATGATGATGAAAAACTCTCTTTAAAAGAAGTTTCTTTTTTCCATATAACTAAATTCCAAATAAATAATTTCAAACTGCACAAATAAAACTTTTTCAAGCCAGGTAATTTATATGCAATATAGGTAATACAAGAGGGTAAAGATGATTTAGGAAGTGTTTTTTTTTCCATTTAACTAAATTTCAAATAAATAATTACAAGATGCCAAATAAAACTTTTTCAATCGAAGTATAGGAAATATAGGTAATACAAAAGGATAAAGGTAATTTTCTAAGTTGTAGTTTAATCAACACATTAAATTTGGTATATGAGACCTCCCACTCTATTTCATTTATTTCAACATTATTACATAACTCAAAGATCAAAATTAAACTAAACATGTGATCTGCATGCACCCATGGAAAAATAACCTTAAATATGGTTACCTTGAAATGTATGGTTAAATAATCATGGATATCTCCACCCTTGTAATCCTCTAATTTTGGTTATTATTATAAACTAAAGTTAACAAATAATTTAGGTATTAGTATTAGAGTGAATGATAAATAGGATATGAAATAGTGAGATATGTTATGTTTCATGTGTTGAAATAGTTTCCATGACTTTAAAATCATCTCTCCTCTTGTGTGTTATCATACATTAGGTGTGAGCCTTGGTCTATGGTAGCATATAAATCTCAATATACCATGATCCTCATGCTAATGGGGGTTTCCACAAAGGTAGTGGTGCTACTACAAACATCATGGTTGATTAGTTGTGGGATGAATATGTGTGCTTGCTCGATCTCCTCCTCTATGGGATGTGTTGTCTAGGTGCATTGGTGTGATTACTAAATGGAATAATAAAGAGTGGGATATGTTGTGTGTGGCATCATGGAATAGTTTATATGACTTTAAAATATCCTCTCTTATTGTGTGTTATCCCACATTGATTGTGAGGTATGGTCCATGATAATGTATAAACCCCCACATATCATGATCCTTATGCCAATGGGGGTGTCCATGGAGGTAGTGGCCATGCTCCAATATAATGGTTTACTAGGTTTGGGTTGAATATGCATGCTTACTTGGCCTCCACTTCCTCCTATATGGGATGTGTTGTGTTGGTGTGTGTGAATAATAAACAATGAACTATTTCTATGACCTTAAAATATCCTCTCCTTGTGTGCATTATCACACACTGATTGTGAGGTCTAGTCCACGGCAACATATAAATCCCAACATATTATGGTCCTTATCCCAATGGGGGTGTCCATGGTAGTGGCCCTCCTAAAATATAATGGTTGATTGGTTGCAATATGAATCATTTGGGTTGCCCCCCTCCTCAATGGAGTCTGTCATGTAGGTCTATGTATGTTAATAATAAATAGGAGAATAAATAGTCAAATACGACATCCCTGACATCTTAGAATAATTTATACACCTTTAAAATCTACTAAATTATGTCTTTTAAATCTCCTCTTTGCTTTATTCCAATTAAATTGATACCTTCAATCTTATAGAATACATGATTATACAACAAACATCCTTAAAAACAATGTTCTAGTAAAATAACATTCTTAGAAATAGAACTTTGATATTTCAACCTAACAATAATGCTTTGTTTCTGATGTCTAACTTTTTCTTGATATTATAACTTCACGTGTTTAAGGCTTGGACAGATTTTTTCTTCCAACTTCTAGCCCCACCAACATCGTTCAAGAACTTTGTCAACATTTGCCTCTTATTATCCATGTCTAGATTTGTAGTGTCAAGTTTCTTCTCTCTTTTTTACTCTACATGCTCATTTTTTCTAATCACACCATAGAACCCATACACAAGAGATAAACTTGCTCATTTAAGTGTGAATTTTCTACATGAATGCAATGTCAAAGTACTATTGAATTAAAGGGAATCAAGCAATGTGAAGTAACATTGGTCATGGAATCAGTGGGAGGATTCTAATGTTTGATCAAGAAAATAGAGGGTGTGTTGAGAAAGGTAATTAAGGCGACTATTGACTAGTGCTTTGAGGCAATTATTGGGGTTTTCATCCAAGATCTCTGACAAATTTTTAGCATCTTTAGGTTTCAAATTTCTCCCCATCTTATGGTGATCCGTCCATTTCTAAACGTAAGTCATTCACATATAGTTATGGTGTTACAAGGGGGGTCTAAACCTCCTAGAAGTCATTCAAAGTTGCAATAGTAAACGACAAAAGATTTTTGGTGCCTATTTTGAACTTTTATGCTTCTCCTTCTACACATCTTCCCAAACCTTATGGTTGTTATTTTGACACGAACTCTTAACATAAAATCATCATTCCTCTAGGCATCATTGGTAATGAAGTAAAACATACAAAAGAACATTCTCTCGTCTTTCCATTTATCAAACTCTATCTACATGGACATTTCATGAGGAAGTGAATCGCAAGCCACTAGTGGATAAAAGGTTTGATTGATTTACATCTATTTTTTTCCAAGGAAAAAATGTATTTTGTATTCAATTAGAATATAAAATACAATCATAAGGTTCTCAATGCACTCACCATGAGTGCCCCAAAGATGAGGACCTTGAAAGACCAAAAATTGATATGATCAAGACTCCAAAGAACCCCCAAAGACAATATGACACCAACATATATAAAAGCTCAATGCAATAACTATGTGCACCGCAAAAAGAAGGGCCTTGAAAGCCCAAAAAACTGAGCAAAACAAGGCTCTAAAATTTGTCAAAGACAATATGACATTGATATATTACAACAAAAAAAATATCCATTGATCGCATAGTAACCATGAAACCCTCAGAAAAAGAAATTAAAATCACAAATCCAAACTTAAAAAGTCACATTAAAAGGCCTCCAGTTGATCCTGTCTACAAACAAAACAATGCCGTTCATGAAATTCTGCAAGGACATAAGTATTCTTCATCAAAACCAGACCTTACTTTGAGAGTTTATCTACCACCTAGTTTTTCTCATGGAAAATATGTGAGAATCTAATATCCTGGAAAGTTGTTGCTATGTCCTTCACTTGTTCGGCTACAACTAGAAGTCCAATATTTTGAACTTGCTCTTGTTCAGGCATCCACTTGATAACCATAGGGGAGTTACCAAATATATGAATAGCTAAAAGTTCCCTATCCAAGGAAAATTTAAGCAAATAAAAGAGTGCCATGAATTCACCCAGATTGTTAGTTCCTCGCCCCATATATTCTTTAAAGTGAAAGTAATGGGAATCTGATAAGAAATAAGTAAACACAAGTCCCACTATTATATTATGTCCTTCATAGGCCCCATCAAAGTGGCCCCAATGATAGGTCTTATCCAAGTGTACCTCACCAATTATCACAGGGATTTGTTGCTTGGGAACGTCTTTCAAGAAAGGAAGGAGACCATTACCTGTGTTGAGACTTGGAAGGTTGGGTGAAGTTTTCCTTCAAAGAGAGCATAGTTCGTTTTTGTCCATATACCCCGTGTTAGCACTAGAATTCACCCTCCGATTGCAGAGAGGGTAAGCCCAGTACCCATCAGAGTTTAAATATCACAGGTTGGTTTTAAAGAGGCCGAATGGGTGCAGACTCAAGACAATATCGCTTTAACTCAAAAAACAGGGATCAACATGCACAAGTAGGTGAGGTCTTGATCGACTTTAGTCAGCAATTTGAGCTTAAATGTGATCAGAGGGAAGACTTAGTGAGAAAGAATGATGGGAGACTGTTATGGGCATCAGGCCTGCCAACAACTCAGGGAGGAAAATCTCGACTTCAAGAGCAATCTAGAGCCCAAGCTTCAGACACTAAAATATGGTGCAAGCAACACAGTTACAACAGCAGGATGATCAAATCTTCATCATCCTGCAACTACAACAGCTCGACTGGATCTTCCATGCCTGAGCCATCCAATGTAAGAGGAAAAAGACAACACAGGAAACTGATTAAAACTGGTCACGATGCCACTATGATCAAACCTACATCACAACAACATAACTATCCTCGACTGGATTATCCATGCCCAAGTGTTATAACACAACTGTTACAGAGAAATGGAAAGGAAGTTGACTTTCATTAAACAAGAAGTCTCAAATACAGATACATAACTAGAAGAACCAGAGCTTCATCAAAACTTTACAATACAGTAGCCTAGCTCAACCATCGACCTTAACAAAATATCAAAACTGCCTATATATACTAAAAATGTTTCAACCACCAAGAGTGTGATCGGACCACCGCATTAACGTTTTCAGTTGGCGCCTGCTCTTTTAGATTGTGCAGGCCTCCTCATGTCAGATGCGAGCCAAGCACAGTTATGTGCTTTACAAGAAAATCTGTCCATAAGGAAGCTTCAGATTGACAGTCTAGATTTACAGTCGCTCTCCACATGTTTTCCATTTATAGGGTGAGATAGTGGATCAGCCGCCACTCCTTTTTTCATTTACAGCTTCTTCTCAGGATTGCAACGATACTAAATGACCAGGGGTTGTTGTGTGTTGTTGGCAGCTCTACACTGCAGGTCCTATGAAACCCGCGACCTTCCTCTTTTGCGCTTCCGAAATCTCGAGCCTCAGACGCCAACTCCTTCTTCATCACCCCTTCATGCTTATGACCTTGGTGTAGATTATAACTTTGTACAATCTCTACTGCAAATAATTATTCAGTAAAGTAACAGAAAAGATACAATGGCAAATACAAACATTACACAGATATTTTTCCCCTGGAAACCCAAACCGGGAAAACCAACATATTCTATATTATTCATCATGTTACAATGTTTACAATACAAAATGCATATAGGAGCCAACGGCATCCAAAACCCTAACTCAATGACCTGGATTAGTACAAAACCCTAATTCCTTAACCGGAAATAGAAAACCATCGGCAAAGAAACCATGTGTTGAAAAACCACCTAAATATAATGCAGTCCCGAGGCAGAAAAAATGTGGTCTTGATGCAAAAAAAAAATTCTCTTGGGAGTTGCCCCCGAACCCCCTACACCCTCCCTCTAACCCCCCTGCGTGCCCGACGCATATGCTCAAACACTCCTACTCTTGAAAAAAATATAACACATACCCAACATTCTCCCACTTGTTGTTTTATTTGCATACAAGGGGTTACAGGGTTACATAGTCAACAATCCAGGGCAACAGTGCCCATGGATCCTCTACACCAAGAGAGCTTCTCAGTGCTCACATATTTTGTTAATGAATCTGCAACATTCTTCAAAGTGTCCACCTTCATCAGCAATATTTTCTTTTCTTCAACCATGTCTCTCACAAAGTGATATTGAATATCAATATGCTTTGTCTTTGAATGATGAGTTGGGTTCTTTGCCAGAAAAATTACACTCTGGCTGTCACAATCTATTCTTACAGCTTGTTGTACCAACCCAATACCTGAACACAATCTTTGTAACCATACTGCTTCCTTACTTGCATGAGTGGTTGCCATGTATTCAACTTCTGTAGTTGAAAGTGCCACTACAACATGTCTTTTGCTCATCCAACTTATTGCTCCTTCAAACAGGGTAAATACATACCCACTTGTAGATCTCCTACGATCCAGATCTCCAACCCATGATGCATCCACAAGTCCATGTATATCCACCACTCTGTCCAATCCCGGTCTTCCTTCATAGCACAATCCATAGCTAGCAGAGCCACGCAAATACCTAAAAACCCTTTTTACTGTTGTCCATTGCTCCTTCCCTGGTTTTGACATATACCTACTCAAAACTCCCACTGCATGTGCAATGTCTGGTCTAGTATAGACCATTGTGTACACCAAACTGCCAACTGCACTCGCATATGGAACACGAGACATGTCCTCCTCCTCTTCATGTGTCTTGTGACACTGATCCACAGATAACTTTACACCAACAGGAATAGGAACCTTGATTGGTTTAGATTCCTGCATATTAAACCTCTGCAATATTGTCTCGACATATTTTCTCTGATTTAACCAGAGTTTCCTCCTTTTTCGATCTCTTTTAATTTCCACGCCCAAAAGGAAATTTGAAGCATCGAGATCCTTCATGTCAAATTTAGAGATCAACTGAGTTTTCACATCCTCGATAATCTCCTTGTTGTTTCCTATCAACAACATGTCATCCACATACAAGACTAAATAAGTCAACTGATCACCAATTAATTTAAAATACACACAGTGATCCTCTTTGCTTCTTGTGAAGCCAAGTCCCAACATATAAGTATCAAATTTTTCATATCAAATCCTTGGTGATTGTTTTAAACCATACAGGGACTTTTTCAGCTTGCATACCAGCTCCTTCTTTCCCTTCATAGCATAACCTTTTGGTTACTTCATACAGATTTCTTCTTCCAGATCCCCATGTAGGAATGTTGTCTTCACATCCATTTGTTCTATTTCAAAATCAAATGCAGCAACAATAGATAACAAAAATCTTATAGAGGTTAACTTGGCAACAGAAGAAAAAATCTCACCAAAATCAATTCCCTCAACCTGGGAATAACCCTTTGCTACTAATCGAGCTTTGTATTTCTCCACTTTTCCTTCTGCATTCAACTTCTTTTTAAATATTCATTTGTTGCCAATGGGCTTTCTTCCAGTTGGTAACTCCAATAGATCCCAGGCCTCATTCTTATCCAAAGATGCCATTTCTTCGTCCATGGCCCTTTTCCAGATATTTCCATCCTCTGAATCCACTACCTCCCTGATAGTTCTAGGATCATCATCAGTAATAGACAAAGAAAAATTTGAATGGAAATCAGATGGACTATACCTTTCCGGTAGCCTTCTTTCTTGATCTGATCTCCTCAATACTGGAGTATGAGGATCTTCTTCTTCTTATTCATGTTCTTTTGTAGAGTCTGATTCATCATCCTTTAAATCAAACTCTATCTTCTCTGGTTCTTCCTTACTTGGTAGGACTTCTTGTTTAACAACATCCTTCATTTCTCTAAATACCACATCTCGGCTATACACTACCTTCTTAGTTTTTGGGTTACAAATCTTATAACCTTGAGACCATCTTTATACCTAATAAAGATACACTTTTCAACCTTCTTATCCAGCTTACTCTTGTTTTCCTTTGGAACATGAACATATGCATCGTAGCCAAAAACCTTGAGATGTGTGAGAGAAGGTTCCTTACCAGTCCATTCCTCTTGTGGAGTCTTGTCATCCAACACTGATGAGGTTGATTTGTTGACCAGGTAACATGCAGTACCCACTACCTTTGCCCAAAATTCTATCCCTAACCCGTCACCATTGAGCATGCACCTTGCTTTTTCCATCAACGTCCCATTCATCCTTTCCACAACTCCATTCTAATGAGGTGTATATGGAGTAGTCTTCTGCCTTGCTATACCACACTTCTTACAGAATTATTCAAATTCATTTCCACAGAACTCTCTGCCATTATCTGTCCTCAACACCTTAATTCTTTTCTCTGTTTGATTCTCAACAAAAGCCTTAAACTCTTTAAACCTGTCAAAGACTTTAGATCTCTTCCTGAGGAAATATATCCAAGTCTTCCTCGAGAAGTCATCTATAAATGAGACATAGTACATAGATTTTCCCAATGATGGGACCGAAACAGGTCCAAAAACATTACTGTGAACTAGCTGTAAAAATCTTGCTACCCTCGTTGCACCAAAGGGGAATCTTACCTGATTCTGCTTCTGATATAGACAATGTTCACAGAAATCAAAATCCAGAGAGCAGCTGGACATACCTTCAACCATACCTTTACTGTGTAATAATCGAAGACCCTTCTCTCCGATATGCCCCAGTCTTTGATGCCACAGCATAACCTTTTCTCTAGAGATTGTAGTAGTTCTTTCTTATTCAACTCCAATATCAGGAACAATGGAATTATTACACCCATCACTAATAGTGCTTCCTTGCAGCTTATTCAAAGTTCTAAACCGAACTCCCCTCAGCAACACCATTGATCCTCGAACCATCCTGCGGGTTTCCTTTTCAAATATTGTTATTACCCCTGGATCTTCCATTTTTCTTACAGAAATCAAATTTCTGGCCAAACCTGGGATGTGCAAAACACCGGGCAGTGTTCTAATCCTTCCATCTATGAGCCTCAACTTGACTCTTCCTCTTCCTATGATTCTAGTTGTCGAATCATTACCTCCATCATACTTTTCATATTCACAAAACCACTCCCCGTGGGGAGTCATATGAAATGATGCACTAGAGTCAACCAACCATGCCTCGTGATCTGCATGTGTTCTTGAAGAGGCCAAGTACACATCCCCTCCTTCTTCCTTGGAGGTATTTTCTTTTATAGAAGAAGATTATTTAGATCCCTTCTTTTTCTCAACTTTGGATCTACACTACTTCTTGTAGTGCCCTTCTTTTCCACATCTCCAACATACCCTTACAAACTTTCCGAGAGATTTAGATCTACCTTTAGATTTAGATCTCCCACTTGAGAAATTAGATCTATTTCTTTCCTGGGAACATCCTCTTGCAAATAATGTGTTTGTATTATGTCCTTCCATATTCTTCTATCTCATCTCTTCCGATAACAAGGATGAGACCACTTCTTCAAACTTCAAGTAAGTTGTATTACTACCTATGGCCACAACCAAACTATCATACGAGTCTGGTAAAGAACACAACAAACTGATACATTTATCTTCATTTGAAATTTTAATCTCAATAGATACTAACTGACTTACCACAGTATTGAAGGCGTTCAAATGCTCTGCCACCGAGTCTCCATCTTTCATCCTCAGGTTATACAACTTCTTTCTCAGGAATAGTTTAATTACCAGGGACTTAGACTGATACAACTTCCCCAACTTTTCCCATAAATCTTTGGTTGTAGCTTCCTCTGACACATTCAATAATACTAAATTGGAGAGACATAGTCGGATTGTGCTCTTTGCCTTCCGATCCAACTCTTTCCAGTCATCTGCAGAAGTTCTTGTAGGTGCAGTACCTAGATCTACCGCAATCCACTGATCTTTGTCCACCAACAGATCTTCCATCTTGAGCTTCCATAGCTCAAAACTTTTCCCATTAAACTTCTCGATCTCCATCTTCAAATTGCTTGCCATTTATTTTCACCTGAAAAAGCAATACCGCAGATCTCCCACTGTAACAAGGCTTATCACAGTCCCGAGCCAAACCCTTGACCACAAAGGCGTCCCCCTGAAGCCAATAAAGCTCTGATACCAAATGTAGATTATAACCTTGTACAATATCTACTGCAAACAAATATTCAGTAAATAAACATAAAAGATACAATGGAAAATACAAACATTACACAGAGATTTTTCCCCTGGAAACCCAAACCGGGAAAACCAAACCGGGAAAACCAACATATTCTATATTATTCATCATGTTACAATGTTTACAATACAAAATACATATAGGATCCAGCGACGTCCAAAACCCTAACCTAATGACATGGATTAGTCCAAACCCCTAATTCCTTAACCGGAAATAGAAAATCATTGGCAAAGAAACCATGTGTCGAAAAAACACCTAAATATAATGTGGTCTTGAGGTAGAAAAAATGTGGTCCCGATGCAGAAAAAATAGTTCCATACACTCAGACACTACTACTCATGCAAAGAATATAACACATGCCCAACACTTGAGCTGTGACCTAGGGCTCCACCTTTGAGCGCTTTAGAACTTCGGGCTTCGGCCACTTCGGCACTTCGGGATTTACGCATCTCTCATTTCAAATTTCCCGAAGTGACTTTCTCTGCAACTCAGATCTAGCACCATGCATCCCTCTGGATCAAATGACTCCTGCTCACTTCGGGTTTCAGGACTTCGGACCTTTGACGAACAACTTTAACAATATTCTGAACTCCCAATTCCCACGATAATTTTCCACCGTCGATCTCTCCCGATGAGATCTATGGTTCATATTTAACCTTTACTCGACCTTGGGACTTTGGACCTTTTGCTATGGCGCTATACTTCATGCACTTTTGAATTCTGAACACTTGCGAACCACCGATTTGAACTTCACATGGAATCCCAGCCATTGGAAGTTGAACTCGCCTGCTTGCTTGATTCAAGTCTAGAATGGGTTGCTTTGAAAGGTGCACTTTGAAATTGAGATTGATACCCACACAAGAAAAGGATTGGCTCACCCTACGGCCCTTAGACAGCTTCATGTGATAACACCCTCGATAACTAGAAATGGTACAACTTGTAAGCTATTTGTTAGGACTTTAGAAAGTTGTCATCAAGGGGGGACAGACTCTAATGTCTCCTTCCTTCTCCTATTGTGTCACTATTGTAAATCCTTCAATATTGTCCCAAGTTGTTCTTAAGGGGGGATGTTAGGATATTTAGACACTTAGGATTTAGTTAATATCTACTTGGTTTAATGTGTCATTAGGTAAAAGTGTGTTTCTTAGTGTGTTTTGCATTAATATGCATTTGTAGTTAGGAAATCCAACGGCCACGATATGTTCCCGACATAGAGTGATCTGACGGTTCATATTCTCATCGATCTTAACAGCCATTGATCTGTGGCTTAACACCCAATTGGTCCATGATCTCTATTTAAAGAGCATGGAGGCTCATTTTCTGATGATCGATTGTGAGAAACTCTTTTGTAAAATCTATTTATAATCTTTTTCTTTTGCATTAATAAACTGCTCCAAGTGGATGCATTGGTTGGGGTCGTGGATGTTTCCTCGTAGGGGTTTTACCACGTCAAAACATCGACGTGTTGATCTTTGATCTGGTTGTGTGAGTGGTTATTGAAGGTGTTCATCCTTTGTTGGAATACATGTGTTATCGAACACTATTCAATTCCTATTGAGAAAACCATGACTTAAGACAAACCTCAATGGTTTCTCCATGCCACAAGGAGGCCAACCTCAAGGACTCTTCAATCTTGTGCCAGATTTGTATAGAAAAAGGATAGTGTCAAAAGAGATGAAGGTTTGTTTCCTCACGTGCCTTGCAAAGACTGGGCCAGTTTGGCCCCACTTAACCTCCTCTTTGTGATAATTGATTTACATCTATGTGTAAAGCGTTTCTTCGTTTTTATACTCAGTGTCCTACAAGATCAAGAAAGGATAATTGAAGTGGGCTTGTACTTCCTCAAGTTTTTTGGCCCACATATGTGCCAATGGTTAAATATATTTGACCTAAAAAAGGAGGACCTTACAAATGCTTTAGTGTGGAATTTCCTCTACTCCCCTTCAATTGAATTTTTGAATGAACGAATTCTTGAATCCACAGGAAATTCACTTCCTATTTTTTTCAAGATTTCTTAAACAACCAAAAACAAATTGTCCACAACATATGCTTGAGTTTGTGTTCAAATGAACATCTTTAAGATTCTTCTTGATTTAATGACAGTAAAACATTGTAACCATGAATTGGTACAATAAATTGATTACAAGGAAATCCATTTTTAATGTATACTTTGGGATACCCATGGTGATTTAACCTCACTCTATCCCACCACAAACCCCATATCACCAATGCTAGATAAAGTTGAAACAATAGTACCTAAAAACATTGATTTTGAGGTTTTTATAATAATCAATAGGAAACTGAATCCAAGTGAGCAATTATGGGACAAGAAAGTGGAAAAAAACTACTCCAACCATAGAGAGAAACAAGAATGACGCTTTGGGTTCAATAGTAAATGGAGTGATGGAAATCAATAAGGAAAACAATGTGGATTAAATTCCAAGTAATCCAAAATGCATTGCATCAACAAGTATCGCCTCAACAGAAAAAGAAAAAAATGCCAACTTTAGTTGACAATGTCCTATAGCAAATGATGATTTGTAAGGTCAAGAAAAAGGAAAAACAAGAAGCCCGATAACTAGACAAAACACTACCGATCTAGCAAATTACTCTTTCTAACCTAGAAGACTACTTTCCTTTCTTTTTCCAAAGAAAAAAGCAAGTAATTTTATTTATGTGAAACAAAATTACAACTGTAGAGGTCAAAGGCCTTTTCCTAGCTGATAGCCCAATTGCTCCAAGCATAAGAAGTCTCTGTCTATCTTCATTTTCAAAAAAAAGCATCTAGAATTTGTTCTGAAAAACACATCCTCGATAACTAAATTTTTTTTTCACAAGTCTATCATACTTTTCCTATACAATGAAATATATGAGTTCATAAGTTGTCCATATACAATATCATAATATTTTCATCACATTTAGTCTCATAGTATCTGTTCATAATACATGCCTATACAAAGACTTCTAAATTTTTTCAAATTATAGGATTTCATAGAAAAAAATTGATCATCAAAAACATCTTATAGATTTAGCTTCTTGGATTTGGAGCCAAGGGTTGGGAAAATATTTTGAAGATGCATTCTGGGACTTTTCAAATATCTTCCATGCACCTTTGTCCAATGTCAGTCCATCTTTGGAGAGACGGTATGCTTCTTGATTCATGTCCATGTACACATGATTGAAAGTGAGGTAAGAGAAATTGTAATGCTTTTGATGTCTTGGAAAAGAGGCATAAGAGAGTAATTATGTAATTAAAAGTCTACATTCATCCATTTTATAACAAGAAGAGAGTTGCCATAAATGTGTAGTTGATAAAGTCCTTTTTCCCGAGCTGGGTGTAGTGTGAGATTCAAAGTCATGAGCTCACTATGTTTGTTAGAGGGAGGCCCAATGGCCGTTGAAAAATATATGGAATGGTGATTAGAGAAGTGAATTATTCCACCAGACCCTCCTTGAGTCAGATTCCCTTAGGCGGCCCCATAAAAAAAATCTTAGGGCATATCCTTTTGTATGATGGTTTCTTGGCGAGACCTTGAATTCATAGGAGAAGAGTTTTACGGATAAGATGAGAGGATGGTAAGGATTTGAAGAGCATGCTACAGTGGAGAGGAGTCCTTGCCATCAAATAGGGAGTGATTTCTGGAAATCTTGATGCCCCAAGCAACAATAAGGGGGAGAGCTTTAAAAAAATATGCATGATGGTTGCTAAACTAGCTCTTCAAGGTTGCTTCTATAGAGTGTTCACCCTAGTTACAAGAAGGACCTATTGTCCTTTTTATTTTGGTCCAAACTACTAGAGAGAATTGACATTCCACGATGAGATGATGATTTGACTCATTATTTTGTTTACAAAAACTGCATCTTTCAAGACCATGAAAATTTCTACGTTGAATTTTATCCCATGTGGGCGCCTTATTGTGCAATAGAAGCCACATGAATAATTTTTCTTTAGCCGAGCATTTTAATTTCCAGAGATTTTCCCCCCACCTTGGTGGAGGATCATCTCTAATTTCTTGAGCTAGGGCAGAGTATCCTAACTTTTGAATATATCCACCGGAGGGGTTGACGGACCAAATCAGTTGATCCTCCTGGTCAAAAGGAGAGATGAAGGTATTCTAGAGTGTGTTGATATAGTGAATCCACAAGGGAGCATTGTCATCTTCGATTCCAACTTCTTGCCATGTCATCCATTGGAAAGTAAAAACCACTCATGTTTAGACTTCAAACCATGTGATTAGGGAGTAAATGGTTGTTGTTACTCCCTATCCATGGATCCTTCTTTATGAGGACTTGGGCTTGATTTCCAATTCTCCATATCAACCACTTGCAAGTGGGAGGAAAGGAATTTAAAATGGATTTCCAAATGATAGATCCATTTAGCACCATGTTATCACGTTTCCTTATCTAGTCCACAATGGACTCTTGAGGAAAATATTTTTCCTCAAGCACTTGTGCCCATAGTCCTATTCCCTACATTAGTCCCCACACATTTTTTGTAGTCAGTGCTTTTGAGAAGACAAAATTTTTTTTAAACCCCAACCCCCTAGAGCCTTGGGAGTTGGCAACTTCCTCCAAGAAGAAAGTACCGTAGACCTTTTTTTTCTGATCCAAACTAGACAAAACAACAGGAAAGTTGTTTGATTTTGCCCAAGATTCCCTTGGGAACCCAAGCTAGTGAGACCCAATACATTAGGATTGCTGATAAAACCACCTTGACTAGAACCAACCTAGCTGCTTTAGAGAGCCACTTGTTACACCACGTATTAACTTTCCTTTCTACTTTTGCTAAAATCCACAACCAATCATTTTTTTAGTAACCATTTGATTTGAGAATGAACCCCAAATATTTTAGTCCAAGGCCGAAGTCCCCAACTTGAAGTTCAAGGATTTGTGATATGGTAGCTTTATCCTACTCATTTATCCCCCAAGAGTGAAGGGGGGACTCGTCCTTATTGATAAGCATCCTTATGGATTTGCAAAAAACTTTTAGGAGTTCATCGAGATTCTCTTAATAACTAAAATCCACTTCACAAAAAACTAGAATATCGTCTACAAATAATAGTTGAGGGATAGAAAAAGTGGGGCTAACAGTTATACATTTCAACCGACCACCCGCTACAACATCTTTCAGTGACCTTCTAAGACCCTTTGCTACCAAGAGAAAGAGGAGGGGAGGGAGAGGACAACTGATCCGATAGGATTTTTCGAATGACTATGGTTGAGTTATTATTTGCATGCATTAAATGACCATTGGGAAACTTTAACGAAAGAACGAGGAAAAGCAAATGAATTATACAGCCATAGACATATATGCAAATCTGAAATGGATTGAAAACAGCAAACCATAAAACACAAGTTTGATAACGGAGTTCGGCAACTTTGCCTACGTCTCCGAGCCTTTTCTATGTGAGGGAGGCTTCTTGATTTCTTTTCGAAAGTTTATTAGTACATCTTTACAATTGCCAATTGGCTCCTAGACTGATCTGGTCTTGTTCGCCATGATCTCTAGAATCTTGCACAACTTACGGCACCTGAAACGGATATACCGAACTCTCAGAAATCGTCCGACAACATCTCTACCTCAACAACTCCTCTGCCTCAAACTGGCTTTATTTTGGCCTTGCATCAGCATCTCTGCTCTGAATGCTCTCCAAAATCTGTCAAGCATGACCAAATGGCCTCAACATGGCCTTGGTTAAATAGTTAGGAAAGTTGGTTTCAATCTCCAACTTCCTCCCAAGAATTAGGCTCTTAAAAAGCCCAATAACCCTTAAAAAAGGATTAATTACATTAAAAAGGCTTAAATAATAACTAAAAAACCAATTTATTTAGTTATAACCCACTTGTAAACTATATTATAGTTTTAAAACGGCGCTAGGCCCCTCTCCTGGGCACGGCCCCCCTTGGCACGGTCATATGAATTACAAGAACCGTGGGTTTAAAGTTTAAAACCCCCCGCATTATAACCATGCACATAAACTTAACCTTAAATAAATATGCGTTGGGATATATAACAAACAACAAAGGCGGGAGTATTGGCTAGCGCAAGGTTATGAAAACTTTAGTGTTTGAGGAGGTCCGGGGGTCGAACCCCGCGACCTCCATACCATTTTACATAACACAAACATATTAACCAACCACAAAGGGACATGTGTCAGCATCTTATTGGTCAACGAACATCCAACCAGAATGTGCCACATCATTCCTCTGCCACATCGGCATGATGGTATGGCCCTCCACATGTCCGTACAGGCTGTACGGACAGGTACAGTCATCATTTTTTTCCCTGTTTGACTTTTCGGTCAAAATGCGATATCTTCTTCATACGGACTCCGTTTGACATAAAAATTATACCA
Source organism: Picea mariana (assembly GCA_032191745.1). Taxonomy (NCBI): domain Eukaryota; kingdom Viridiplantae; phylum Streptophyta; class Pinopsida; order Pinales; family Pinaceae; genus Picea; species Picea mariana. The sequence continues at coordinate 44,256 of JASDQU010437932.1, read as the reverse complement.
CCGGAATCAGGAAGACGAGCCAGACGCAATGGTG